>JAJHZJ010000212.1:0-82500 GCA_023548195.1 Bettongia penicillata ogilbyi
AAAAATTAATGAAAGTTAATCAAGAATAAAAAATTCCTATAATACGGATAAAAGGCAACATATTGGCACCTTTTGAGGTACTAGTCTTACCAGTAATCAATCAAAAACCAAACCAGTGGGGGAGGAGTCAAGATGGCGGAGTAGAAAGACTCACGTATGCTAGCTCCGAACCCACAGCCCATAAATTTTCTGTAAAAAGAACTCCCCACAAATTCTGGAGCAGTGCAACCTGTGCAGAAATGCAGTGGAAGAGATTTCCACTCCAGAGAGCCCTGGAAAGCCATCCCCAGGGGTCCATTGTGCTCCAGAAAGTGGAGCCCACCCCTGCACTGTCCTGGCCACGAGGCCCTAGAGGAGCAGATCTGAGCAGCCTTCAGGGACAGAATCTCCTGCAGCCTTGAAGGTCCCTCTGCCCACAGGTGCTACAGGTCAATGAGAGAGACTTCTGGGCTGGCAGAGAGGGGAGTGGGGTGTCTCCGTCACTCGGGCCCCCTCAGGAGGTGGTGATGGAGGTGGTGGCAGAGGCAGCAGCGGTGGCCCAGGACTCCCAGAGGAGCAGGCAGGAGCTCAGGGCCATTACCAAAGGTCTCTGCATAAACCCCCCGAGGGAACTGAGCCTGGGAGGCGACCCTTCCCCTCACCTGAGCACCAGAACTTAAGCTCACATTGAATAGCAGCCCCGCTCGATGCTGAAAGCCCTGAGGCTGGGGAGCAGCATTTGAATCTCAGACCCCAAGCACTGGCTGGGAATATCTAGACGGGGGTGGACAGGAATCTCAGAAGTCAGTAACTGGCTGGGAAAATGCCCAGAAAAGGGAAGAAAAATAAGACCATAGAAAGCTACTTTCTTGGGGGACAGATATTCCTGCCTTTCAATTCTGATGACGAGGACCAATTCTTACCATCAGGGAAAGACATGGAGGTCAAGGCCTCTGTATCCCAGACATCCCAGGGGGATGTCCGGTGGGCTCAGGCCATGGAAGAGCTCAAAAAGGATTTTAAAAATCAAGTTAGACAAGTGGAGGAAAAACTGGGAAGAGAAATGAGAGAGATGTAAGAAAAGTATGAAAAACGGGTCAATACCTTGGTAAAGGAGACCCAAAAAAATGCTGAAGAAAATAACACCTTGAAGAATAGGCTCACTCAATTGGCAAAAGAGGTTCAAAAAGCCAATGAGGAGAAGAGTGCTTTCAAAAGCAGAATTAGCCAAATGGAAAAAGAGGTTCAAAAGCTCACTGAAGAAAATAGTTCTCTCAAGATTAGAATGGAACAGATAGAGGCTAATGACTTTATGAGAAACCAAGAAATCACAAAACAAAACCAAAAGAATGAAAAAATGGAAGAGAATGTGAAATATCTCATTGGAAAAACAACTGACCTGGAAAATAGATCCAGGAAAGACCACTTAAAAATGATGAGATTACCTGAAAGCCATGATCAAAAAAGGAGCCTAGACATCATCTTTCATGAAATTTTCAAGGAAAGCTGCCCTGATATTCTAGAACCAGAGGGCAAAATTAGTATGGAAGGAATCCATCGATCACCACCTGAAAGAGATCCAAAAAGAGAAACTCCTAGGAACATTGTGGCCAAATTCCAGAATTCCCAGGTCAAGGAGAAAATATTGCAAGCAGCTAGAAAGAAACAATTTCAGTATTGTGGAAATACAATGAGGATAACACAAGATCTAACAACTTCTACATTAAGGGATCGAAGTGTGTGGAATAGGATATTCCACAAGTCAAAGGAAGTAGGACTAAAACCAAGAATCACCTACCCAGCAAAACTGAGTATAATACTTCAGGGGAAAATATGGTCTTTCAATGAAATAGAGGACTTTCAAGCATTCTTGATGAAAAGACCAGAGCTGAAAAGAAAATTTGACTTTCAAACACAAGAATGAGAAGAAGCATGAAAAGGTAAACAGCAAAGAGAAGTCATAAGGGACTTACCAAAAGTGAACTGTTTACATTCCTACATGGAAAGACAATATTTGTAACTCTTGAAACTTTTCAGTATCTGGGTAGTTGGTGGGACCACACACACACATACACACACACGGGCACACACATGTACACGCGTGCATGCGCACACAGACACATACACACATTCACGCACATACAGAGACAGAAAGCACAGAGTGAATTGAATAGGATGGGACCACATCTTAAAAGAAATCAAGGTAAACAGGGAGAGAGAAATGTAGTGGGAGGAGAGAGGGTGAAATGGAATGGGGTAAATTATATCTCATTCAAGAGGCAAGCAGGAGACTTTTGAGTGGAGGGAAAAAGGAGAGCTGAGAAAAAAACATGAAGTTTACCCTCATCACATTTGACTAAAGGAAGGAATAAAATGCACACTCATTTTGGTATGAAAACCTATCTTACAATACAGGAAAGTGGGGGAGAAGGAGATAAGCAGGGTGGGGGGGATGATGGAAGGGAGGGCAATGGGAGGAGGGAGCAATTTGAAGTCAACACTCAGGGAGGGACAGGATCAAAAGACAGAATAGAAACAACGGGGTGTAGGATAGGATGGAGGGAAATATAGTTAGCTTTACACAACACGACTATTATCGAAGTCATTTGCAAAACTACAGAGATATGGCCTATATTGAACTGTCTGCCTTCCCAAAGAGAATGGGTGGGGAGGGAGGGATGGGGAGAATTGGAACTCAAAGTTTTAGGAACAACTGTTGAGTATTGTTCTTGCTACTAGGAAATAAGAAATACAGTTAATGGGGAATAGAAAGTCATCTGGCCCTACAGGACAAAAGAGAAGATGGGGACAAGAGAAGTGAGGGATGATAGAAGAGAGGGCAGATTGGAGATAGGGAAAATTAGATTGTTTGGTGTATTGGGGTGGGGGGAGGGGATAGAAGGGGAGAAAATTTGGAACCCAAAATTTTGTGAAAATGAATGTAGAAAGTTAAATAAATAAATTTATATTAAAAAAAAACAACCAAACCATCCCAAAACTTCCTCAAGCAATAGAATTTGCTAGTGACAGGGTTGGTGGAGTTAGTGATGGATTCCCAGTCTTGTTTTTCTTCTGCCTTTTTTTTCCTTGTCATTAAGAGAATGAACACTTAAGAAAGCTAAGAAATAAATAAGAGAAATGATGATAAAGCCAGTTTTGCAAAATGAGGGAATGATGTGGAATGATGAATAAAATCCTTTAAGCTACCTTGTTGATCTTTTAGTGTCATTAAAGTGATGACAGCAAATAAAATCCACACCTCCTTCTTTCCTTGTGGTCCCTTCTTCTGGCTGGTCAGTTCATGCTGGAACCTCCATTTTAGAGAAATTACCCAGGCCAGCTATGTTCACTCCATTACTCTCTGGGGTCTACTTTGGACTTTGAGATAATATTAGAAAATACTTAGCACAGAGTCTGTCACATAATAGGCACTATATGAATCGTTATTCTGGATTTCTTCACCCAATAGACCCCTCTTTACCTGAGTAACTCTCCCAAACTTACTCAGCTCCTTTTTATGTCTTGTCTTTCCTCTTTAGAATTCTAGTGTCTTGGGCACAGAGATTATCTTTCTTTTTGCTTGTATGTGCATCCCTTAGCACAGTTTCTGGCATATAGTACATGTTTAATAAATCCATGTTGACTTGATTTTACATAATTCACAGTGTTGTGAAGCAATTGATTTATAAACCTTAAATTGTGATATAAATTTGACATTTCCTATAGAGTTTACAGTCTAATAGGAGAGATAAGACATGGTTACAATTTGCTCTAAGTGTAAATTGAAGGTAGTGGGTACCTCATGCTAGCTAGTTAATATAATCACAGAAGCACTAATAATGCCAATAAAGTTCTAAGATGTGGATAAGCTTGCCATAACTTTTTAAAGTATGAACAAGTTTTCTGATTGAATCGGTCATTTGTTGGGAAAGATTGACCACACTCTCAATAACCTTTAAAAGAAGTTAGTTGATCGGCCCTTTGAGGAGTCAAGAAAATTTTTGGTTTTCAAATAAACACATAGCAGATGCATGAATGAATGAAACTAAAAGATCAGGTACTTGGGTGGGAACAGGCATCCTAAGAAAAAAGCTTCAGATCTCCAAAAAGCAAGTCTGTGAGGCCCAATCAACATGAGGAATCAGGAGAGCTATTCTGTCTCTAAACACCCCTCCTCTACTCATCTACATTCTTCAAGGTGTAGTTTAGTATTTCTTTTCTTTCTTTTGGGCTGTCATAGAAGCCTGTAAACTTTTTTTCTAAATACTAGAAAATCCATTCTTATTTTTTTGTTTGCATATCTTGCTTTGTTTTAAATGTTTACACTTTTTTAAATCAGAAATTACAATAAATGATGTTAACACCGATATTGTTTATGTGGGTGTACTTATTGGTAATACAGTTTAGAAAAGGTGATTGAAGGAAGCATATCTAGAAAGGATAAAGAAAGAGTGGGAGGGAGAGGGAGAGAGAGACAGAGACAGAAAGAGAGAAAGAGAGAGATTATGATTTAAAACTAGTGTTTTGCCAGAGCATTTTCTGTTTGGAACTCAAAGTGTATTTAAAATAAAAAAGAACCATAGATTCATTTTTTTATAACTCAAAACAGAAAAATTATTATAACTGAGAACTCATGTACACAATGTATCCATAGTAGGGTAGAAGCAAAAGTGGCTAGACAATCTTGCTCATCATCCAACCACCCCACTGGTATATGCCACAAGGTATCATAGAATCTCAGAGGGGGAAGGAACTTTAGTGGTCATCTAGTTCAACCCATACCTAAACAAGAATCCCTTCAATATATGTTACAAACTACCATTCAACTTTTGTCTTAAGCAACCAAATAGGGAGAAATTTCTACTTCCTGCAGTAGTCCATTTAATAAAGGAGAATGAAACAAAATACTATAGGGATTCAGAAATGATTACTTCTGGCCAAGGACATCAGAGAAGATTTCATGGAAAAAGTAGAATTTGAATTGACCCGTAAAGTATGGGTAAAGTAGAATTAACCAGTGGTGTTGAGGTAGGAAAGAATTTACCAGACAGAGGGAGCATCTTTAGCTAAGGAATTAAGGACAGGAAAATATGGGACACACTGAGAGAAAATTAAATAGCTGGCTATGTTATGGTATAAAAGAAGAGAGTGAGACGTAACACTGGTTTGTCTGTCTTCCCAGTATTTAGCGTGATGCCTGGCCCATGTTCGTGTCGTTTAATGAATGAGTTGTGTCCAACACTTTGTGACCCCATTTGGAGTTTTCTTGGCAAAGCACTGGAATGGTTAGCCGTTTCCTTCTCTAGCTCATTTTACAGATGAAGAAATTGAGGCAAACAAGGTTAAGTGCTTTGCCCAGAGTCATAATGCCAGGAAATGTCTGGGGCTAGATTTGAATTCAGGAAAATGAGTTTTTCTGATTCCAAGCCTGGCACTCTCTCCATTGTGCCATCTAGATGCCCTACTTCTAGCCATCCATAATTGCTAAATCCATCCTCCATGACTCCAGGAACTTTGGGATGATAAACCAATTACCTTATTGATCCCTTGGCCCTGATATTGAAGCAGCTAAGGGGATGCATCAGCTTTAAAAGGAGACACAGCTGGCTAACCCTTAGAACATGTGGCCAGTAGGTCTCTCTCCCTGGGTTTACCATGAGGCATGGAGGAAGTTCATGATTTCGTTCCTTTCAGCAGAAATGTCAAATTATGACTATTTGGGGAGGTAAAGCACATGTATTGGGTTGAGTGAGTTTGAGACTTAGTTCTCAAAACCTTGATTTCCTTCTCTGTTTTGTGCTTTCTTTTCTGAGCCAAACAGCCATCCCAAAATAGATACATCCAGTCTTGGAGTATTCCTGTGAATGTGAGAGCTGAGATAACCTGAAGTAACTAAAATCTAAGTGTGTCTGTGAAAGGAACTGAACACCTCACCTGTCTTACCAAAAAACGTTTTGTCTGGACAGTGCAGGTCCAAGATGAAATGTAAAATGACAGTTTCGCATTCCTATAAACTATTTTGTCTTTTTTATTTTTTTTGAGGCAATCAGGAGTTAAGTGAGTTGCACAGCATCAGAAAGCTAGTAAGTATCTGAGGCTGGATTTGAATTCAATACCTCTGATTCCAGGGCTGGTGGGTGCTTTATCCACTGCACCATCTAGCTGCCCCCAAACTACTTTTTGTCTTGGTAGTTTTAAGTCTCAGCTTCACAGGAGCATATAATATTAGTTACATTACTATGGTTTGTCTTAATTTTGTCAAAGTATATTGCACTTAGCATTTCTTTTGTGTGGAGGAAGTAATTGTTCCATACATAATTCACATTGCACCCTGAGTACATTTGTAATCTCCTTTTTGGGGAGACCATAGCCATGAATCAAATCTAAGCTTTAAGTAATTTTCCCTGGAGCTCCAGGAGAGAGGGATGAAAATGAAAGTGAATAAATGGTTCCTCATCTCTTTTGTCAGAGGTTAAATACTTCCCAGCTGAACTTGGTTATTGAATGTGTTGATTTAGAGCAAAGGAAGGTTGGTTTTCTTTGGAGGAGAAGGCTGCACCCTGGGGGAGGAAGAGGGTACAGCACCTTAGACCCTTGGGTCCACCAGTCATAATAATTGTTATAATAAATATAGCAAAACTTCTAACTTTATTCTATGCTTCTTAAAAATGTTCATCTTGCTATAACAATATCTTTCTCTCATAATAATACTTCGAATTTCATATCCTTTTTCATGCATTATCTCATTTGATTCTTATGTCAGGCTTTGAGTTAAGTGGTATCATTAGTATCTTCATTTCACAGCTAAGGAAACTGAGGTTCCCTGGGTAGTGACAAGTCCAAGGACAGTCAAATGGCTAGCAATTGGGAAAGACAAGGTTCCATCCCCAGTCTTCTGATCTCAAGCCCAGTACCTTCCACAATACCAATATGCTGTATAATGTGATCCAGAAAGGGGAAGGTCATATCTATTTTCATTTCTACCAATAGCTCCTTTTTTCAGAAAATGCTTTCCAGACTCCTTTACCCCTCAAGAAGAAATGATTATATTTTGATTTTGCCTGTAGTCATGCATCCTAAGGGAGGTAAATTAAATCTCTTGATTTGGACATAAATTGGTTGCCTAATAGTTTCAGAAAGGGATTCGTCCCTCAGGTATATTACCACACAAAAGCACGTGGGAAGGTGTGTACTTTCTTCTACGGCACCAAGCAGCTTCTAAATATGAAACCTCAGTGATCACCAGCCTGTCTAGACCAATCAAATCTTAAATTCCTATTTCTATACTCTCCCTGGAGGCCTGATGCCATGTAAATCCTCATGAATTACAACTGTGTCTGCCTATTCTCTGATAATGAACAGAGTTGCCTCTTTTATCAGACAGATCCACGCGCTCAGTGTGAGCCTAGTTCTTCTGAAGAATAATGTCACTTTCATTTGTTCTTTACCTAGTTGATCTGAAGGGAATTCAGAGTTAATAGTAGACCTCTGTTTCTGGACAGTTATCAATATGCACAACTCCCTAACAGCCAAGAAATATGAAGGACCCCCCTTCTCTGGAGCTGAGTTTTAATGATTCATCAGTGGCTGTACTATAACTCATTCATAAAATCCCAAAGCATTAAAAGCTCCATCTTCATTATTACCAGATGTCTTACAGGCACCTAAGTCAACACTTCAAAATGATTCCCTGCAAGATTGCAAGAACAAGTATATCTTCAAGGACATCCAGGGATAAATTGGCAACAAGAATTCTTCTGAGAGCTGGTTATCTTTGAGATGAAAATACTTTGGAGTTCCAGGGACCTTCCCTGCACTCACCACATTCAATGATACCTTCTCAGTGTTTTTGTCATTGATTAAAAATTTTCAAGCTACTCCAAACCTAACCTAAGGGTCAAATCCTCAGGCTCCAACACTGGATATAAGATTCCAAGACCAAACAGGAGAATTAACAATAAGCAATCTCCCTCCATGGAAGACAAATAAGTTGCAGGTATGCCAAAGTCTTCATTTTTAAGGGGGACATTCAATGGATAGGAAAAAGTGACTTTCAGGCTTCATAGGTTCGGGGATTCACTCAGGAAGCTCAAATTTCCAGTGCTACATATAATATAGAGTAATTTAGAAGAAAAAAAGCAGAATATTTTTCTTCCCCTTAATAGAACATTAATTCCTTAAAGTCTGAAAACATTTTTTACATTTTGTCTTTCTATTTTCACACAGTTTCTCGACTACAATTGACACATGGTATAAAGTTTTGTTGGATTGGATTCCCACTGTTTCATCTATGAAGTGAAATCACTTCAAACTGGGAGCCTGGGATACCCAGAACTCTTGGTGGCACTAAAACAGAGGTTCTTAATCTTTTTATGTGGTATCATGGATCCTTCTGGCAATCTGATGAAGCCTATGAATCCCTTCTGAGAAGATTTTTTTAAAAATTCATTTTTAATGAATTAGTTTTAAAAAACTAATTTTTAGTTGGAGGTTAATGAAAACAAAGATATAATTTTTTCCCATCCAAATTCAGAGACCCCCTGAAATCTACCCTTGGTCTCCACTTAGTAAAGCCTCTTTCTGAGTGAAAATATATACATAGGAAAGCAGAGATGAAAAAATAAAGGGGAAAAGAGATGTTTATGGGTCACATTTTAAGAATCCTTTCACTAAAAGGTTGTAGCATTCAGAGATACTTTACATTCCTTCACTACCAGCCATGAAGGGCACTCTAATTCAAGGCTTCTTGAACTTTTTTTCACTCAAGACCTCAGCACTTCTTAAACTGGGGGACATGAGCCCAAGTTTAAAAGCGCTGGATGGAAATGTCTCCTCACATCTAGCTTCACAGGGACCCTCAACGTAACCATCCCTCTCATTTGTTCTCTACTCATTTCCATTCTAACACAAACATAAGTCGTTCCTTCTTTAATCACTTGAAGCTCCATTTCTAAGTCTGCTGTAGTCATGCTTTTGTAAAAGTGCTGGTGAAAAGAAAAAATAAAGAGCAAACTCTTTGGAGGCCGGGCAAGCTTCCTGCAGCCTGAGCCTACAGCCCACATTCAGTTTTAACTGCGGATCAGAGAATCCTTGACTCAAAAAGAGACCCTGAACCAGCACAACTCAAAATGACATCCTGTATTTATACATTTTGAGATGTCAATTTCATTCTTTTCCTCATCTGAAGCTATGTCAGCTTCAATTTTTTTAACTGCAGCATAATATACCTTTAAAGTATTGTATTATCAAACAGTTTATTTTTTTCATCAGCTATAATCAATTTTCAGATTCTGGGTTTTTTGTTTTGTTTTTTTGTTGTGTGTGTGTTTTTGTTTTTTTATATAAGTATGGTTCTCATGGTGTAGTAAATGACATTAGGCTTTTGTAAATTCTTGCAGAATATAACAGATCATTGGTTTTATAACACAGTCGCTGCTTTTGCATTCTGATGAGATTATTAGTAGCAGCCTAGAATACAACGTCCCTGCATACTGTTAGTTAAAAAAAAATAAAAGTTTACTAAATGGTCTCTTGTCAACTGTATCTGAAAATCATTATAGTTCCTCTGTTTCCTTTCCATGAAGGGGCTCTTCAGCAAGCTGGTGGGTTATGTCAACATGAGGTTACAAAATTATCACAGCAACCCTGTTTATTCCTCTAGAGCTCGGGTTATATAATCCCTTACCTCTTGGAACACTTGAGGGGGAAAGCATCTGTCAATCAGATGCTGAGCATGCCCAGATTTCAAGCCTGGATATTCCATAGCCATTTGGCCTTGGGATACCTTGTGTTAGGATCAAATATGGAGGGAAAATTTCTTAGAGCTTTTCTCTAAATGAGATTTACAGTAAAAAATATCTTAGAAGCTTTCCTTATTGTATGGTCTCTTATCCTCCCCTCCCCACCCCCTCACAGATTGGCCATTTGAGATACTTCCTGGCCTCCTGTAGAGAAATTCAAAATCACCAGGATGGAGAGAATTAAGTACTCCTTACCCCACCCAGGGACCATAGTCCTTGATGGAAAGTTAATACATATGGCATTGAAGGGGATATCACAGCCCCGTCTGTTCTATATTGCTGCCACTGCCATAGACCTGTTCAACTAGGGAAGAAAAGCAGGGTAGACCCAGAAAGAACTGATGAACAGATCTGAGAGCCAAACATTTCCCAAGATCATGCATTATTTTTTAGGGCTGAGATGATGACATTTGAAAACTGTCTACTATGTGAGTGACTTCCCTCTGTCTCTATAACATTCCTGAAATGCTTATCTGAATTAAGATCATGACATTCTGTGTTCCAAATTGATACAAATGCTAAATAAAGAGATATAGTATGAGCCACAATGGTTCTCTAGGATACCTGGCATTCAACACAATCAATAAACATACGTTTTTAAATGTATAAATGCATACTTAAGTGAGAGATCTTATGTGCTCCAACAGTTCTGGTATATCAGCAACATAATATGCATTTTTTCAAGACTGCTTGCATTTAGTTTACATTTTTACCTGAAAGATTTAATAATGAGAATTAATATGATAAAGCCTTCCATGACTGATTTTAGATTTAATCATTCCCCTCCCTTAAAAATGTAATCAGTTTCTCACTCTTCTCTTGTTATTTTATGCCTATGTATTCATTATTAAAACACGAAGAGTGTCATGTTGGATTACTCTGGTTTGGGTTTGTTATTGTTTTTGTTTAGTTTTCCTTTGAACAGTCTTCACCTTAATGAATTGTGGGTGACTTTCATGATACTGATAGCTTACATTTGCATAGCATTGTAAATTTCTCTTAGGATTTTACATACATCATTTCATGGAATTTTACAACAACCTTCTACAGGAAGTCTTTCCCAAGTGTCAATTTTAGTGCCTTCCTTTTCTTAATTATTTCAATTTATCTTTTATAAACCTTATTTATACATATTTTTTGTCACCTCCTCTGTTAGATTATGAGCTCCTTGAGGGAAAGAGTCGTTTTTGCCTCTTCCTGTCTTCCTAACATTTAACACAGATCCTAGCATATAGCAGATACATAATAAATATTTTTTGACTAATTGAATGACCTCACAAAGTAAATATTCCAGGTATTATTTCTCCCACTTCAAAGACAAAACTATAGCTCATAGAGGTTAAATGATTTATCCAAGGTCGTGTACCTAGCCTCAGAAGTGATCTTTGATCCTGTCTTTCTGATTCCAAGATCAATATTCTGTCAATTATATTATATTTTTAAAAAGTAAGCATTCATTTATAGATGTTGATGGAATATATATCTTTCATGTAAACTACAGAAATGGATAGTGACTATCTTACATCTTCAAAGAATTAGATAAGCCAAATTGCATATAGTATGGGCTATTCCTATTTCTGAGTAGGAATGTGTGCTTTTGAAGGGTTGTATGTAGGCAGGGGTAAAGGACCTACAACAAGAGAGGTGAAGAGGTGAGTATATCAACAATCCCTTCAGGCAGAAGAATTGGTATCTTCCATAATTACTTTCCAATAACAGCAATTTATTAAGGAACATGGTAGAGAGAATTCCCAGGTGAGGAAATATTCTTTACCAATAAAGAGGGGCACCTTCTCTTCAATTTTAGTGTTAGAGAGTTTCTTAAAAAATTAAGAGTTTAAATGACTTGTTAACAGGCTTATGGTTCATATAGTTTGTATAAGAGGTGAGGTTCAAACCCAGTACATCTGACTTCAAGGCTGCTTATACTACAATTTCCTTCCTTCCTTCCTTCCTTCCTTCCTTCCTTCCTTCCTTCCTTCCTTCCTTCCTTCCTTCCTTCCTTCCTTCCTTCCTTCCCTCCTTCCTTCCTTCCTTCCTTCCTTCCTTCCTTCCTTCCTTCCTTCCTTCCTTCTCTGTTTCCTAAGTATCCATCCATCTAGCTATCCTATCGTTATATCTATATTTATCTATCTATAAGGAACAATTTTCCTTTACTCTTTTCAAACTTTTTAAAATGTCATTAAGTAAACCAATTCCAGCATTTCCCCATTTTTATAACATTGAACTGAAAAAAAGAAAGAAGGTAAGTTTAGAAATAATTCATTTTCTTTCCCTCTCCCTCTCTCTCCCTTCTACCTCTTTCTCATTTCCTCTCTTCCTTTTCTCTCTCTACACTCACTTCCCCCACCTTAAACCCAACTCACTTCGCAGCTCATATACTGTACAACAAATCCCCATCCACCTAGTACAGAATGAGTGTAATTACTAAATAGCAATTGTTTCTCTTTTACCCAGGAACCCTGAGCATCTTCCCTCCCAGTTTGATTTTTTTTTTTTATTAAAGCTGTCATTCCTAGAGTAACTAAAGAAGCCTATTCATTGAATGGGTATATCTCTCTCAAAGTGAGAATGTGATAAGACCTTTGTCTGAAAGGGTCAAGGTCTCCCATTGAATCCTGAACCATCTCCAGCCATCCTGATGAATATCAGGCCACTGGCTCCAGATGGCTCAGGAGAAGAAAGTGAGGTTGGTGACCTTGCACAGCACTTTCTCACTCAAAACAAAGTCACCTGCAAGTCATGTCATCATCTTGCTATCATGGTCCTCTTTGAGGACAAAGGCAAAAATGACAACAAACACAGCTTATTCCACCATATGCTAGGACATAGACTTACATGATTTTCACTGAGGATGCATTTAAGCATAATATAATATAATGATTTTTCATTTGATATTTTTATGTAATAACTTTATTATTGTCAGCAATATTTTGAAATTTAGTGGTAGGAGGTTAAGCAGGGGAATCCCCTGGCCGACCACTACAGGGTGGGGAAACTTTAATGATGGAAGTTTGAGGTAGGACTATTGACAGACTCATGGAGAGGACTGGAGAACATCTACTGTTCTTGGTACTGAATAAAAATAATTTGTTTAGAGGAAGCTAAGTTGAAAAGCGCCATCTCCTTCTGCAGGCCTGTAAAAGGAATTCTTCATTGTGGACTCTACTTTTCTTCTCTTTTCAGCAGCACAAACCAGAATTTAGCAGAACTAAAGCATAGATCTGAGCCCTGAGATAGGGTCCTACCCACCAGTAGTCACTAGTGACTCCCTTGGGGCAGAGTTTTGTGTGTTCTCACCCACAAGGCTCTAGACTCCCTCCTGGTCTTCAAGAAGCAGTGGCTTATCATCTCAGCCTGAGAATCAGAACAGCCCCAGAAAGGAGAACCACAGCGTGAGAATGATGAGGTCTTGATCTCTAGCTTTCCGGATAGAGAAGGGAAGATTTCCTGGAATCTAGTCATTTAGGAAAAGAAAGAGATTTCCTAGTCAGCACCAACTTTAGGAATGTAGTGATGTTAACCCCAAGTTCAAGAGTTATAGAATCCCATCCCCCAGACAGAAACGAGAAAGTTATTGGGCCATGCAATCCTGTAATTCAGCATTCTAGGGAGAGTTGGAGAATCCCTGAGCAGTGCCAACCTCATGGTTGTCTCTATAGCAATCTCAAGTTCAAGAGTTCAGGGATTCAGCCTTCTGGAGAAGAGTGAGTTCCTGACCAGCCTCCTAGAGAGAGATTAAGATTTCACAGGTGACCCCCAAGGCCACAGGAGCAACAGAGAAATCTAAGCCGCTATGTGGGAAAGTGAAAAACCTGGACTTTGATTTCCTCTCATCTTTTGTTATTCAGACATTGCAGGTCAAAAGGGAAGTAGGTCGGCTATGCAACAAATCTAATTCCATTTTCCTTCCCAGGAAAGTCAAGTCCTCAGGATGGAAACTTTAGACTGGATGTCTTACAAGTCCCCTGGATAAAGTGGGATTCAGTGGGAAGTTAGGGGCTTGCTTTGGAAGCAGTCCCAAGTTCATTTCCTTCTGGAAGGAATTCAAACCAAAGGATGGTGCAATGACTATGAAGGGCTTTAGGACTGGGGAGATGTGAGACTCACCAAAAAGGGAGAAGAATTATATTTATTGTTTATGGGCATTGTGCTCAGAAGTATTGAAAATCCATAACAGTTTCCATCTTATTTTAATGTGTTGCTGTATTAATTTTTTTAAATGAATAAACATGGTTGTCTTAATCAACATGTGACTGTCAGGGACCTTTATGCAATGTTTAATGGCCGTCTGCTTCTATTTGGGTTCAACACCACTGCCTTAAATGCCTACTTCTTCAAGTCCTTTACTTTTTATTTTTTTGCTTTTTTTCCCTTTAGGTAGAATCAAGACTATTCTATGCATTATATGCAGCATTAACCAGAGTGCTTATATAAGATCTGGGGACCCTTTTACTCATATATGTAAGGACCTACATGTGCACTACGTATGGAGATTTTTTCCCCAGGGTTAACTCTGAGTAGGGGCAATATGAGCTAAAGAGTAGATGACTTCTCTGGGCTGCACTCAAGATTGAATTTGGTGACTGGGATATACTTTTTCTAAGTCCATCTTTTGATGCTTCTTTGATAGAAGGAGGTGACCATGGATTCTTGAAGTCTACTCTAACAGAGCTCAAGCTCAGACTAGTCCAGCAGAGCTGGAAGGCTCTGAACATGGATGGGTTCAGTGATAAAGTATCAGTCATACAATGAACAGCCTAGCTAAGTTTGGAAAGGCTTATCACCAGTTTGACTGTATGGTGATGAATTTTTCAGTTATAGCACCACTTACAGAAATCTACTAAGTCATAGAAGAGTCGCGATCTGCATCAATGGAGGGAGTATCCAGAGCCACCCACAGCAATGAAATCACAGATCCTTGAAGTATTGAACCATTAAGTACTTTTTTTTGTTCATGGCTTTAAATATGCTTTTTATATTTCTTAGAGGCAGTTTTTAACTGGTAATGTTTCAAGGACAGTCCTTACCACACTGATTTATGGGTCAAGTTTAAAAATTAAACTCTTTGACAAGTTTTCCTTAATATGATCTAATAGGCATATATATTTCATGCCCTTCAACAATTTCATATCATTGCTTAAGAGGTAACATTTACGTAGCACTATAAGGTTTTCAAAACACTTTATGAATACTATCTCATTGGAACTTCACAGCAATCCTGAGAGGTAAGCACTGCAATTATCCTCATTTTACAGGTGAAGAAACCGAGGACTTAAGCGACTTGTCCATTGTCTGAGGTTGGATTTGAACTCAAGACTTCCTGACTCCAAGTCCTAACACTCCAGCTAGTGCAACACCAACCTGCTTCAAGTAAAACACTCAACTATCCACTAATAAAACAACTTGCAAGGACAATGATTTCAGGCATTGCCTCTACAGCTGTACACACAGTTGCACATACATAAATGATTCACCTTTATGGTTGTTCATTGGTCAGAGTACCTATTATGCCATTAGATAGTTATGCATTTAACTGGGAGACTGAGCACTGTTGACAGGGGAGGGAATTTCATCACCAGACCTCTGTGCTGAGGCCCACATAGTTCTGCAACAAGGTCATAACCAGGAAGGTAAATGCTTTTCTAATTGGGACATATGTCTCCTGATCCCCTGTCACCTATTGTCCCCACAGAACTTCCCTGTGACTCCAGCCTGCTACTACTACCCTACTATATGCCTAACAACTACGTATCCTTGAGTGACTCATCCTGGCAAACTTAATTCTTTGGGGACATCACAGCTTCCCACCCCATTGTCTTTTGGATTTAAGAAAAAGAGACACAGTTTATGATGGCAGAAAAGTTATTAGACTCAAAACAAGAGGTACAGCAAGGATATATGTCACCTTGCAACATTATCAACCAGGTCCCTTTTGTCATGATTCAGGACATTTGAATCCTACGGCAAGAAGTGACTGTTTCTGTTAATCCTGAAGATTGATCTAAGTGGCCCCCATAAGTTTTATATGCAATAGTAAACAAAGAAAAGTCAGCACATTTTACAGTGGGAGAAGGGAGACGCCTATAACCTTTCAATAAACCAAACCAGAAGTAAGCCATGATGTACAAAATAGTAGTTGTAATTCTTTGGGCTACGTCTACGGATTGCTAATTACTTGGTCAAAATCTTCCTCATCCTCCATCTATGGAGAAAGGGTCTGTTCTCCCTAGACTATGCAATGTACAGGGGTACAGGTTTCAAGTAGCCACATAGGTATGTGTGCCTGTGTAGACACATACAAAATTGCTTCTAGCTCTAATTTGTTGCCCTTAATATACTTGTTGTGACTCCAGCTAAGTCATATTATTTTGCTTCTGTGACCTGTGTACTATCTTGGCCTGGGGCTGTGATTCTTGCTTGGACTTATTCCTTTGAATGAGTACGTTCTGCCTATTTCCTTGGCGCCAACGACTGCTTGATTTGTCCTCTGTACGCTGTCAAGGTTCAGAAGATAAGCATTCTGGTCAGAGCAGTGACCCAGTCTCCTCTCCTCACACATTTGCTGCTGGAATTCTTCTCAACTATTTTGACTTCTTTTTTTAAGAGTACTTTTTTAGAGCACTCAATCTTTTTATCCAATGTGGAACTGTGAAGAGGGTTTATAGTCAGGGGACCTGAGATCAAATGTGATCTTGGAAAAATCACTTAACTTTCCTGTACCTCAGTTTCCTCATCTGTCAAATGAGGGGAACAGACTAGCTGTTCTCTAAGGTCCTTTCCAACTCTAAATCTAAGATCCATGTAGAGATCTCTTTTTATCCCAGACTCACCTCCCTGGTTTCCTTCCCTTAGTCATTTTAAATCTTTCAGAAGCTTCGCCATTTATTCTCTTTCTCTAAGAACACACAAACACATGCATTCATGTACACACATAGACACACATGCATACTATATATCCTTTTTTTTAAAAGCTCTCATTAAGCCACATGACAACATGACACCTCATTGGTACAACAACATAAATGATGGCAACAAGTTTATAAAGACAACTGTCAGTGTACAGATCCGTCAATCAGGACTCTAGGCCTTACTGTTCGTGGCATGTTGGTAGTGCCTTAGACACAGTAAAGCATCATAGGGCATGAGTTCCACATGTTTGACACATGGGAAGTTAATTATAATAGCTCTTCACTGATTTGGTGACCACAAAGTCTGCCATCTACCTTGCTATAAGGTAGTCTAATCTATAAGAGACAATATGGTACAAGGGCATAGATCTCTGGATTTGGAGTCATGGAGACCTGGGTTCAAATCCTGCTTCAGACACTCACTAACTGTGACCCAGGAGAAGTTTCAGCCTTAGTTTCTTCATATTTAAAATGAAGATAATAATATCTCACAGGGTTGCTTTGAAGACCTAATAAGAAAATGCATGTAAAATCCTTTTCATAGATTAAAGAGGTATATAAATGTGAGCTGTCACTTTTATAAACTTTTCTGGGTATAGACTATAAAGGTAGTGTTACAACAGAGATCCAATCTCCCCAAAACTATAAGCCCCATGAAGACAATTATCGTATCTTATCTTTCTCTATATCCTCCATAGCACTTAAAACGGCAGTGGCAGCGAAAAACGTTTATTAAGCTCTTATGCTGTGTCAGGCTTTGTTCTAGGTGCTGGAAACAATGAGACAAATACAGACCACTCCCTGTTCCTGAGATATGAACTCATATTCTCCTGTGGAGATACACGGATAAATATAAAGTACATACAAAGTAATCACAAGGTAATTTTTAGTAGTAAGAGAGGAGTAAGTGGATAGACCAGGGAAGGCTCTATGTAGGATGAAGCCAAGACTTAAAGGAATCTAGAGATTCTAACAGGCAGAAATAAGGAGGACTTGGAATGCAGCCCATGTAAACACAAAGGTGAGAGAGATAAAATGGTATGTACAGGACCCAAAAACTAAGTCGTTTAACTGGCACCATTAGCACATGAGGGGAAATAATGTGAAATATCTGGACAAGGTATATGGTTGGGATTTAAGAATATTTGTTGAATGCACAAATGAGTAGATATACAAAGTCATCTTGGTTCTTGAGGTATGTGGAGTGCATTGGCAGTCACAATGAGCTTGTTTTTCAGAGGTGGTATATAGACATTTTCCATGAGATGGAACAGTTAGCCTTCCTTCACCCTAAAAATCACCCAGGAAAGTCTGGGTGAATAAGGGTTGCAGGTGGAAAGAGGATGTTTTTAACCAGTTGTGGGTTAGATTGTCATAGGAGAGGTGCATCACAATGTGAAAATATTGTTGAAGAAAGATGTATGAAATAATGTTGAATCATTTCTGTCAAATGAATATAAGATGCTAATTGGTGATGTCTGCAGTCCCAGAGATGCTTGTCATGCAAAGAGTGAGTGAAGTACGGCAAAACATTTGTATAGACCATCTGGAAGTGCACCCTTCACTCCTGCACTTAATGAGAAAGGGGCATTAAGTAGAAACTTTAGAAAGCAAGACCTAAATATGCATCATGCTCTGTTTTGATTCTCATAGACTTTTGTGACAATTTTCAGGTGAAAAGACTGAGGATACACATACACACACACACACACACACACACACAGACACACACACGAGATTACTGCTGCCTGACAAGCGGCATCCATATCATGAGGCATAAGGATTGTAGTTTGTGTGACCCTAACCCTCTGGATGTCTGCCAGCTGACTGACCATGCAGGCTGTGTTTCCCAAATCTTTTACATTTTAGAAATTCAGGACTTGCTGGCAGCTTCCTTCCCAAACTTGAGATTTTGTTTCCTGTTTTATTGAAACCTAGATAAAGGTGTTCATTTGTTTATACTTCTGGTCCTGGAATATTTTCTCTTCCTAGTCACACCACAAACAACACACACACATACACACACACACATACACTCACACACACTTCTGATCCTTTGCTCATCCAGATTCATCAGTTTAAAAAAAAAAAATCAAACGATCATTTTCTCACCTCCATCCTATTAGTATTTGGGCAAGGGTTTGGGGGCGAGGGGGAAGAATCAATGTTTAGCAAATAGAAACATTTTGGAAATACATTATTATTTATTTCACTATTCAAAAGGTCAGAGGGCTTTAGGAATAACTGAAACTTAAAATGAAATTGTAAGGAAATATTCATTTCTATACAAATGTCATCTTCTCCTCTGCAGAATCTTGGATGTGAGACAGACCTATTGTTTCTTTTTTTTCCTGTAAATACAGTGTAAGAAAACCATGTCTGCCTAGTAACATGTAGTACAATAGCTGCTGCAGGAAGGGGCCTATGTTAATATTTGACAAGGAATTTTTAAAATAATTTATCTCAGAATTCAGTGAGGAATAGCTGAGGCAAGTGATGGAGGGGAGAATTTCCCAAGACCTCCTATGTAATCAGGTACCGTAGAGCCTGAGTAGGAAGCTGGTACTCTCATACTTAGAAATAAATTTAATCTTTGATATTTCTTACTTTCTTCAAGTACCTTGACATCCTTTGTCCTTGTTCTGAAGGAAAGCCCAGAAATTTTCCTCACCTACAGCTGGTAAAAGGAGAGTGAATCCAAAACATAAATGAATACCTGCAAAATTGCATCTGGAAGTTCAATCTACCTCTTCTTGAGCACATTTTGTTTGTTTGCCTATGTCTGAGCATTAGCCCCTAGGCAAGAATTGCATCTCTTTAATATCCTGAGTAGCACGAAGAATATTGGAAAAGCTGAAGCAATATAAATAATATCAGTAATAATAATACCACTCAAAAAGAAATGCTGATACAATAGGAGAGGATTACACGGGGGAAGAAAAGCAGTTTGACCATGATGGCTAAAGAGTTTTCAGTAGAAAAGAGTTATGGAACTAGACTCAAGGGACATAAAACCCCTGTCACCACAACCTTTATTATTTTTATTATCCTCCCCTTATTGTCTAATGCACATTTCCACTCTGGTCCAGCAAGAAGTATGTGAAGAAGTCTTATGATGCTGTATGAACAAAATGAATAGGCAGTGAATGGGTTAAGAAAAGCCGCAAGTAGGGATAATGTTTTTTAAAATGCATTCATTAAAACCATTGCCCCGGAGACCATCATGAAATGTACTCATTTGAAATGGATGGTCTATTCATAAGAACACATGTTCATGGGTCACCTCTTTGCAAAGAAATGGCAGGGCTGGCTCTCCATGTACATTAGGATGTGGCTGATGAAGTGGTATGACTTGAGGAGACCCAAAGGGCCCACCTGCAGAAAGATGTCTGCCAGAGTGCCTGCCCTAACCTCCATGGACGCCGTTCCTTTCACTTACGGAGAAGTGTATCTTAAAGATCCCTTTACTGTATACAACCTGGCTACCTGAGCATGTCCGATGACAGCAAATCTATGACCTTCAACCCATCTGGGCTTTGTTATTTTCCTAGTAAAACTTTTATGAAAGAATGACTATTGAAGTCTTAGAAATGGGTTTTCAATAACTAAAGGAGCACAGAATGATGTAAATAAAAACAGTACAAAAAGACAACTGAACTCTGAATAAATGCAATGATCAATATTGAATCCAAAAGACTAGTGAATATGTATGGCAAATATGACAGCTATAGATGAATATGGTTGTTCTACTGGTTGATTTTACTTTACTATTTTTCTTTGTTAAAAAGTGTTTGGGATTGGGGAGAGATATATGGGGAAATAATTATGATGTAAATAATTTGCAGTTTTTTTTGTTTTTGTTTTTTTTAAGGAGGGAAGGACTCATTTCCAGTACATAAAAAGGAACTATAACTAAACATGTCCCTGAGAGGGCTTATATTAGCATAATACTCATTAGCACCCACCAACATATTAGCATCAATTTGCTTAATCAGATTAGTTAACTCTTACCTTGCAATAAATTTTGATAGAGAGGGGAGTATGGAACAGGAATGGAGCCTAACAATATTAATTGCCCTCGTTGAAATAGTTCTTCATGGTTTACAAAATGTTTTCTTTATGACAATTCTGTGATGTAAATAGTACAAAATTTACTGTCTATTTTACAGATGACAATACTGAGGATTGGGATATTCAAAGTGACATGGTAGGTGCAGAAGCTACTAGTTAATCTCAGGTCTTCTGAACTGAAGTATAACCTCTTTTCATAATAGCACTGAACTGGAAAGGCAGGATGATAGGGGCCTCCATGGACACAGGGTATCTATGGAATTGGCACAGAAAGGAAGGAGAAAAGACAAGGCTTATTATCTACCTAAAAGCTGATAAATGTCTAAGCTTAAGAAGTTTTGGTTTGGTTTTGTTTTTGGAAAGAGTTATATAAAATATGTTTTATAAAGAAGGTAATTAATGAGTGCATATGAAGCCCTGAAAGTGAATTGCATAAACGTGGCTACTTTTCCAGGTTTCTCTCATGTCCAAAGAGAATGGTTCTTAGGTTGCCAGGCAACAAAGAGCCCAAAAAGCTGGAAGCAAGATAAGTGCCCTTTGATGGCACGATGGATAAGTAAATTGTGGTATATGAATATAATGGAATATTATTGTGCCCTAATAAATGAAGAGTATAGAGAATTCACAGAAACATTGGGAAGAATTGGATGAATTGATACAGAGTAAAGAAAGCAGAAGAAAAATGAACACAAGGACAAATCATGTAAATGAAAACAACATGAAAAGGCTACTGAATTCAAACCAATTACAATGAATACTTGGTTTCAGAAAACAGGATGAAACACATCTGTCCTTTCAATAGACTTTCAGTGGGGACTACCATCAGATGTGGTTGCTCTTTTGATCGATTGTTTAACTTTTTTTGTTTCAAAATGGTGAGGGGAAGGATAGAATATGAAATAAATACGGTACGAAAAGGGGAAAGAGGGCCTCAAAAAAAAGTTTTGTTTTGTTTTTGTAAAGAAAGAAAAAGGGATGGCTAATGATCCTCTAAAATCCAGGGGAATAAAAAAATAACTCTAAAAATTGGATGTTACTGGGAAAATTTTAAAATGTGAGATTAGTCACTAAGAGTAGTCACATTTCTCCCTAGTAGTGAGAGGATGGTACATTCCAATGAGGCCCATTGGGTGAGTAAGAAAGGCAGTCTATATAGAGTTCCACCAAAGACAGGGTCTTGGGCAGCACAACTCTGAAGGACTACAAAAAAGACATCTTCCTGGGGGCCTGGTTCACTTGACTATTTGGTCATTAATGTTTGACCAAGAGTTTTAAATGCTCCCCCACCTCAAACATGGTTGTAACTTGATGACTCCCTCTGCCTTCTTCTAGACTCCCACAAAGAAGGATCAGACAACAAAAGAGAACAGAAGAACATGAGAGATGCCCCTATGTGAGCAGCCTTAGAAGGATTTTGCTTTCTAAAAGTATGAATCAGAACACTGGATACAATTGTCAAAACTTTAAAACCTTCCTGAACTCTCTTCTCTTTTTTTTTTTTTTGAGAAGGAGCTTCTAAGAACTTTTCCAGTTTACAGAGGAAAAAGAAGCTTGATATCTTGTCTCTGTAATTACAACTCATTCATGTCTTCATCACTTAAATCAAGATCACTAAGGAGTTCTGTTTGTTCTGTCAATAAGACTCTTGGAATTTTATATTTGTTGGAGTGATGGGCTTTAGATAAACCTTTCAGATTCAAACAAGTGGTTCAGTAGCTCTGAGTCACTGTCTCATAGAACCTGAGGGGTAACTCAAACGGATGGATTTGCTTTTTTTTAAGATGGGATGTAAAATAGAATTCTGTGAAATGCGACCCTTCATGGTTAAATGTTGCATCTCTCTAGAAGAAGGATGTCTCATGACCATCCTACCCATTGTAACTCTTCCTCATATTTCTTCCCATGGGGAATTTCTAATTTATTTATTTTGAAATGAGGAACCAGTTCAGAACTATTTGTCTGCTCGGTAAATATTAGCTGATGAAGAAATATTCTTAAATGCTTCTGGACTTGGGCTAGGAGCTATTTGATGATCAGTCAAGTTATAGCAAAGATAGATTAGGAATTAGAAGACTTTGATTTAAATTTTAGCACTGCTACTTGCAATGTGCATAACCCTGTCAAGTCACTGCATGGTTCTGGGTCTCCTAATCTCTTAGGTCACACCTCCAGATCCAAGTCCTACTACTACCTAGTGGTCTCAGCTTAAGGCTATTGGAAAGATTGAGACAACTCTGACTGTGGGTATCAGTGTAATTATGATAAGGACCCAGTTTCATTTCTTCCTGCCCCTCCACCCTAGAAAAACATGAAACAAGAGTGGCAGAAGGACTCTTTGGCTATATGTTAGTTGTCATCAAGAGATCTGGGATGAATGTACAGTGGACAGGTCCTCTGTTCCTATTTCTTGACCAATCGCTGGCCACAGATATATGGATATGGCTAATGATAGAAGTAGTAGTTGGAGAAGAGGTGAAATACAGGCTGAAAAGTAGCAAAGGACATGTGAATATTTTATCCCAGCCAGCAACTTAACCCTTTTTTATTTGATAGATGAGGAAACTGAAGCTTGGAGAAGTAAAGGGATAATTCACATAAGTTGGGGAAGTATAAGGCTTTTTATTACATCTAAGAGTAAATCATTAAGTACAGTGAATTTTTTAAAAGCTTCTAACCACAGGACTGAATTTCTTTATTTAACCATATTAGTGGTCACTCATTAAAACTGCACTTGGGTTGGCAAAATTTAGAATGATCTAATAAGAATTGAAAATCTTTCCCTCTCTTGCATTTGGACATTACAGAGGATGGTGAGTGTTGATGATGGGGAAAGATTCTGTGTGTTTGTGTGTGTGTCTTTCTAGCTCTGTCTCTCTCTTTCTCTCTGTTTCTTTCTCTGTCTCTCTGTCTCACTCTCATAGAAAGTATGAATAACCTTATACAGACCCCTAGGACAAGGCACAGGGGGACTAGGAAAGCACTGGGGACTGTCCATGACAACACTCTGGACTGACTAAAAACCACTTATATGTATGGAAGACATACCCCTGAGCATTGGGGAAATAAAAATATAAATGATAATAAGCTACCATGAACCAACATTGTGGGGAGACACGTGCTTTTAAGATACAAAAAGAAATTGATCTCTGTTTTTGAGTGGTCTCATGTACATGAAGCAAAGGGCAAAGAAAGCTCCGGAAACTGTGTTATAAAGTCATCAGAAAGAGAGACTCATGAGTCTGGGGGCATGTTTTTTAGCTGTAAATGTTCTCTGGCAATGACTGGTACCATCAGCTGAAGAGAACTACAACAGGAGAATTTACAACATCTAGCCTACCACAGAGAAAAGCACAGGGCTGCCAGATGAAGTGGGCTGAGAAGAATTGAGAAGAGAAAAGAGTAGCAAAATGATTGAGCAAGAAACCAGTTGCTTTTGCTAACAAGTGGAAACAAAAGATATAAAAAAAAAAAAAAGCAATGCTGTAGAGGCAGCCAAAAGAGCTACAGAGGGGAACACAAACCTAGAAGAACAAATCCCAGTCACTTCAACTGAAGCCCTGCCCAGGCAAACTCACTGTAAGTAGTTAATACTATGCAAGCCTCTGGGGGGAGGGTCCTCTGACAGAGATGACAGGATAGCATATTTTAGGAACTCTGGTACAGGTCCCATTTGCTCTCCTTTTCCTTGTATATTATACTGTTCATGTTTGGGCCTTGTGAACCTATGTGCTTGTAAAAACAACCAGTGACTACTCTCTAGTTCAGGACTGCACAACCTGAGGCATGCCAAAAGATTTATGGCAGCCCAAACTAAAGTTCTAAGACCACTTAGTTGGGAATAATAAGAACAAGAAGTGAAAAATACTCCAAAGTGTACTCAAGTCCTTAGTATCAGGAAGGAACTTCTGACAAAAATTGATTTGTTTTCCCATAAGATAAGGGAAGGAGAATAGGAAAAAGGGGGGAAAGGAAAACAAAGAGAAGGGGAAGGAATTGAGAAGGGAAATGGCAATGGCAAGGAACAAATTTATAGAAACTTTGGTGACCACAAGCCAAGCTATGTTATCTCAAGGATTCTTAAGGATGAAATGTGAAGGAATACAGCAAGATGAAAGATAAAAATTTTCTATAAAGATTTTTATAAGTTCTGCTCAATATTAGAAAAGTGGAACAGCTTCATTTGGATTTTAACATCACAGTCCACAATAATTTTGTAGAAGAAGTAGAAATGACAATCAAAAATATGAAAGGTGAAAAAGTTGAATTAATTCAATCACATTCAGAAATGGATAGTGCTAGAAATGAGTTCTTTTTAGGGTTTTGAGGTATATAGTCACAAATTATTTGAAAAAGAGAGAAGTAACAGTCATGAGAAAAAATTTTGGCCCTTATGATTAATACTCCCCCCATACAAAAAAAGAATAATCTATAGACGCATTGAAAACATACTTGATGAAAGTATGAGAAAAGTACAGAGAAATTTTTGTAGAAGATATTCCATAAAGTCACATGTTAACATTATACACTTCAAAAAGAATGCAAAATCCCACTGTCCTACTCACTGTTTGTTCACCATTAAAAAAGTGTTTTAATTGATAGAGCAAAACAGATATCTTAAAGATGTCCAAAAATCCCATTCATTTTTCTTTCTTTTAGTTTTTCCCTGGAGGCAATTTTGGTTAAGTGACTTGTTCAGGGTGACACAGCTAGCCCGTGTCTGAGGCCATATTTGAATTCAAGACTTCTTGACTTCAGGGCTGGTGCTCTATCCATTGCACCACATAGCTGCCCCCAATTCATCATTCAAAAAAATATACAAAATTCCTCGAAAAATACAGAAAGAGACAATTTTGTTTTTCAAACATCTAAGGAACAGGTATATCAAGGGATGCATTTTTTAAGACACCTGAAAGTAAAAAAAAAAAAAAATCTTAGTTATTTCCACTTCAGCCTTCATGACTTTTTCTATATCTTTGCTATCAATGCTCCTTGGGATTCTAAAGACTTTGAAACTAACAAAAGAAGCTAAATGTGTGATTCTACCTATAAAGACTAGATGTGTCAAATGATGTAGCTTGGTCCTACAAAGTATCTTTGAATTCTGGTCCTTCTCAAATGAAGCATAAAATAGAGAACATATGCTTGCTACAAATGCCTGAGGAAGTCCAGCACAGGGTCTACAATGAAGTGAGATTCTCCATATATTTTTTTGTTTGTGCATAGAATTGAACTGATTGCATCAAGTGCAGAATATCTCTAAGCCTTCCAAATGAAATCCATAACTGCTCAAAAGTTTTAAGTCTAACCATCCAACTAGGAAATACCACATGGATGGGTAATATCCAAAACATGAAATGCAGTTGGGTGGATATTTTGTTGACTTGGACCATCAGTGCTTATATTCTCAAGCAGACATTGCAAAGGTATAATGAGCCAGGTACAAAAGTGAGTAAGAGGAAGAGAGTAAACCAAATTGCCACTGTGAGATTGTACATTTTTCTTTTTTACTGACTCCAAGCTTCTGCCTGAAACAAAGATCTTTCTTTTTAATGCCAATATTCCTCCCGTGATGGTGAAAGGTTTCATTTTGAAATACTATATTTTCTGAAGAATTTAAGTTAAATTAAAAGAGCAATGAAGAAGTACATCATGGATAAGCAGGCTATGACACATTGTATTTAAGGATTTATGCAAGAAAAGCAGGGTAAATTAGGTCATCAAAGTAATTTATAGGGGGGTGGGGATGACAGAATGAACACTTTGTAAAGGGAAAAAATAACTGATAAATAGACCAAATGTTCTATTAACATCCATACAATATTAGAGAACTCAGGGATATCCAATCACACTTTGCATGGATCCCCTGTGATGAATTTTTGGGAAGACATGAAAAAGTCCATACCAAGTCACCTCCCCATCCCCTTACCTGTTTTTTCTAGCTTTCCTGTATTACTTTCATTAGAATATAAGCTCCTTGAAGGTAGGCACTATTTTATTTGTTTGTATTTGTATTACCTGTGCTTAACACAGTGCCTAGAATATAGCAAGTAGTTTATAAATGCTTACTTACTCCCTATTTACACACAAACCTAATAATCTATCTACCTATCAGCTTGACAGACAAGGATATTCTGTCTTACTGGATGGAATTCCCACATCACCAATATTGTAGTAAGACAATTAAAAATAAAATAACACAAATATATTCTATTTGTGTGTTGTTTTCTATATGGCCAACGTACTTTTACATAGAATATTCTATTTTTATCCTCATAATGCATCTGTGAAGTAGATAGGATATTGTTATTCGAGTTATAGAGCTCAGAAACTAGACTCTGAAGAGATCAAGTGATTTATCCAAATGGTACATGAAATGAGTGCCAGAGAAATTAAAACCAAGATCTCCAAGTGTGGAGAACAAGTAATGGGATACAAATAGTTACCTGTGTTAGGAAATTGTTTTTGAAACAGCCCTGTAATGAACACAGATCACATAAGATCATAGATTTAGAATCAAAATCATCTATTCTTATGCTTCCACAATCTACAGAAGAAAAATGATGCTCAGAAATAGGAAATGGCTTGAAAACTAATGTCATTAAATATCATAAACATCTATTTTTCCAGATGTAATAGTGGATGGAAGCCATTTAGTTAACTATGTAATTTTATTAGCCAGGGAGTTGTTATATATTTTTTGCCTATATATTCATAGAGAAGCAGTGTGGTCCTATAGCTAAAGCACTGGACTTGGATTCAAGATACCCAACCTTGATTCCTAAATCTGATACTTACTATGGGTTGTGAGCAGAGTCAAGTCACTTAACCTGAAATTCATTTTCTTCATGTGTCCATTGAGGACCATCTCACATACTTGCTGGGAGGAAAGGCATTTTGCAAACTTTAAAGTACTATACAAACACGAGTTCTTATCCTGTACAAATATATTGAAAGGGCTCTATATATTCTGATGAATTTACAGGACGTTTCAACAGTCTTAGTGCAACTTTAAGTTTTAATAGTTTATTTAACTTATAAATTTATTTAATTCATTTAAGCTTTAATAGCTTGAGATTGCACTAAGAGTTTTGGAACATCTTGTATATATCTACACATACTCTGATTAACTCAAAGGGGTTTTTTTTTGATGATTTTATACTTCAAGGACCTATGATTTCATCAGTGTGGGTATTCCCTCCACTGACTCATGCTGAAACCACTCTGAACCTTAGAGAATCTTAATGAGTTGTTATGGTTGAAAAAAAATTCATTACTGGTGGCCAACCCTTTGCTGATGAGTTTCTCAAACTTAGCTAGGTAGGTCCTCAGATAAGAGACACAAAGCCTTTCCAGTTTGAGTCAATCAATAAGCATGAAGTGCCTACTATGTGCTAGGCACTGGGCTAAGTGCTAGGAATACAAATATGAAATAAAAGTCCCTGACCTTAAGGAGAACACAATCTAATGGGATAAGACAACATGCAAAAAGAAGATGAAAAGAAGAGGGAAAGAAAGGTACCAGTGTAGGCACATGAGGGCTATAATGGAGAAGTCTAGAGGAGCACAGTTGGATAAGAGATATCAGCTACCACAACTTGTGATCCATTCACATAGGCTTTGGAAAATCAGTGTAACTCTTATACTGAAGGGAAATCTTGAAGGACAACTTTAATGGTGGAGAAGTTTTAATTGCACTATACATACAGAGTATAAATACATATGTGTATGTAGAGTATATAAATATATATATAGTATAAGTCTCAAATCAAGTATCCATATATAAGAATTGTAAATATACATATATATCCTACGTATAAAAAGAACCAGTTTACTAGAGTACATACGTACACATACATCTATATGTGATCATAAGATCATACATGTGGTCCTGGAAGAAACCTAGTCTAAACCTTTCTTTTTATAGATGAGGAAACTGTGGCCCAGGAAAATGAATAGTTTGTCCAAGGTCACACAGGCAGTGGAATACACACATGTGCATAGACATTATTATTTTACCAGGTCTGTTACTTCACTGATATAAGGAACTCCCCAAAGGTTCCCATTATTCTCCCATAGCAGATGGGCACTTTTTTCTTTGCAATTTATTGTATTGGAGAATTGCCTGAAGCCCTGAGAAATTAAATGCCATGCCTGGAGTCACACCTCTCTCTCATAGAATTCCTAGCTTCTTTTAAAGTTCAACTCAAATGCTATCTCTTACACAAGGTCTTTTTTTATTGCTTTGCCCCTCCCAACATCAATTACTTCCCATTTACTTTGAATATATTTTGTACGTATGTAAATACGTGGATGTTGTCTTCCCCAGTACAATATAATCACTTTGAGGGCCAGGACTGTTCCATTCATGATGTTATTTCAAATAACCCCCTAATATGGCCTTGTTTCTCTGCCTTCTTTGTAATAGAATAATATGAAATGAGCTTAGGAAACTGGAGATTTTAGGATGTCAGGAGGGAGTATCATCCAGGCATGAAAGATAGCCCATGACAGGTCCAAAGATGGAAAATTATTTTTTATGATGACAAAGTAGGTCAAGTTTTTGGTAAGGAGAGCTTTATGCATTTTTGTTCTCCAGTGGTGATTTATTACATTACTTAAACTTTATTATGAAATTGTAATCATTTGTATCAGTGTCCTTTCTTCCATCCATTTCCTGTTTTTTTCAATGTTGGTAACCTGTTTAAAGAGATCAGATTGGAGTTGTTTTAATTGCGTATCATTTTCCCCCCTCATGTTTATTGCTTCTGGCAACTTTGTATTTATTTTGATCTTTTTTTCTAACAAAACAATGGTCTGGCTATACACAGACAGCAGATTTGTGAATGATTTCCAAAATAAAACATATATGTAACCCCAGTTCTAAAACCCATTGATGTGGCACTCTCTCCTCATTGGTAGAAAGGAATGCCTTGCCCTAAACGAGGATTTGGGGCAGATTTGGCAAGAGTAGTATAGAAGAAAGCTCTTCAGCTCTTCCCAAACTTCAGTCTCATCAGTTGTCACTGAGTCACTTCTAGCTTCCGGAAGGAAGATGGCAGATGCCAACCCTGCTTCAAATTGCTAAAGGAAAAGATTCTGAGAAGAGATGAGGGGAGAAAGTCCCATATCAATGGGTGTGGAATTGGGGTTACTCATACCAATATTTTAATTTTATGTGCACTCACTTGGTGCTCACCATATCCAGTACCTTCAGATACTTTTCTCAAACAAAGCCCTACTCTCCATAAAGTCATACCTCAGTGGCCACGTTGTAAAAGGAAGGTGATTCTGAGTTACTGAAAGCTATGACATCAAGGCACCAGGTCTAGGAGTTTCTACCATGCTGGAAAGGCTTTGAGTATGATTGCAGCAACAGATCATGTCTGCTTTCTGAGAATCAGCCTACCTATATAGGGATAGGCTCCTCACCAGTAGGGGAACCTCTTGGTGATGAATTCTTTATCTATGGTATCCCATAAAATAAAAAAAAAAACACAATGGCCTATAATCCTGTGTAGTCCTCTTCTACTTTTTCAATCAAGGTGACAAAGCAACAGAAAGGAAGTCAGAAGATAAGGCTCACACAAGGTTTAAATCATTCAAATGTTCATTTAGAAGATAGTTACCCAAACTTGAGATACTTGTCCAATGACCAACGAGTGGATCACTAGAGTAAGCGAATTATGTCCACTCTGACATTCTTAATACAAACAAAACCAAAGGGCAAAATAAAGTTGCAGCTAAGTGATTAGAAGGCACATAAATTCAGCTCTAAGAGGCAAATATATGAACTGATAGAGTTGTTTTTATTGTTCATTCAAAGGCAACAAGAATTTCATGTGACATTTAATGATCCTGTCCACAGAACTCATGGTATTTGCAAAAAAGTCCATCTTGAAAATAGTTGCAGTTTTATGCGCCAACATCTACTACAGAGGATGGAGAGGTTGAGAAATTCTACAAAGAACTTAGCAAGATTCTGCAAATTACATCACCATCCTCTGGGACTCTGGGACTGCTTCAATGAAAAGGTGGGGAACAGGTAAGAGTGATAAAGATTATGTTGGAAAAAAAATGTTTGGGATTAAGAAACAAGAGAGGTCAAAGGCCTGTAGCCTTATACCTAGGAATACTATGAAATGTTATCATCCTGATACAATGAAGGTACCAACAACAAATGGAAAAGATTTTGCTGACTTAAAACGATGACACATTCCCTGTTGGATACAACATCAACGCCTTAACCTGGAATTTAAGAGGTTACAGAATGTGGCTTGAATGTATATTTTCAAACTGATTTTATTGTACTTCCCTTCAGGTATCTTACGGTCCAGGCAAACTGGACTACAAATTTGTCTCACCCTCTTCTCCCCCTACCCAGTTTCATTCTGTCTTCTCCCATCTCACTGAAATCATGAAAACCTACTGCTATACCTAGAACATAGTGTGTCCTTATCTCTGCCTGTTGTAATTCTTGTCTGCCTTCAAGGCCCATTTAAGGCACTACCTCGTCTAATAAAATTTCCCCTCAACTAAAAAGTGATTTCTCCCTCTTTGAGTTTTCCTAGAGAACTTCCTTTCTCTCCTTGTATTATCCTTATTTATATACTTGTTATCACTCCAACTATAAGTTCCTTGAGGAACTTAATAAAAGATGAAATCAGAAAAGATGTGAAATCATTAGTGAAGAAGAAATCAGCCAGATTTGTTGAGTATCTCCCATACTTTTCCATCCTTCAGCACAGTTCTATCTTTCCCTCACAATGTCAGATTTGGGGAAACACCATACTAATCAGAGCTATCTAAAAGTGGAAGGAACTGACCTTGAAGACAGATGGTTCTCTGCAGCAACATCCTTCTCCTTGCACCTAAGGTCTTTTAAGCAAAGACCAGAGGACTGCTTTGGGAGCATGTGGAAGGGAGAATGGAGGGTTTTGTATGTATGCATGTATGTATATGTGTGTGTGCGTGTATATATATATATATGCATATATATATAAAGCTAGATGACTTCTGAGTGTCTCTCTAACACTTAGATTCTGTGATTCAACTTTTACATTAACCCATATGAAATCAACCATGTTGTGCTTCCTCCTTTCTCTCCCCTCGCCCATCCAGCTGTATTGTATCTTTACTAGATACAATCCCTATATGTTCCTTCAGCTCTCAGGTCAAGTGGCACCTGCTAAAGCCAGATGCCTACTCACTCCCTCTCCTGTAGTGACTTCCCCTCAGAAATTACCTTCTACAGGTTTTGTCTTTATATTTTTATGTTATTTTCCCTGAGTAGAATGTAAGCTATGTAAGGGTAGGGATTATTTCTCTTTGTCCCCAGCACCTAACAATGCTTGGCACATAGTAGAATTAAATAAATGAGTGCTGAATGTCAATGGATTAATTCCTCCACACCAAAAATCAGAGAAATACAATCAAATCAAGCTAATTAACATATTAACATGAAATATGCAAAATTTTGTGTTCTTATTTGAAGTGCAGCATTTATTACTGTTAATCCAGTGTACAAATTGGCAGCTTTCAGAATCTACCTCGATGTGTGTGTTTGATTAAGATGCTGCTATATATTTAAGAGCTGGCAAGAGTGTTGTGTCAGACTGTGATTGCTGTGGTAATTACCCATTTTAACGCATATTAGTGTAAACAGCTGTGCAAAATCCATACAAATGGTGGAACATAAGTAATATAGTTTAATTAAAAAATTACAAGGTTGATTTCTGAAGGTGGCTAAATATAGGTTGATAATTTTTCTGACAATCCTCTGCTCTCTCCATGGTGGTCTATAATAGTAAAGGTATGAGTCTAGAGAGTACTGACTTTTAGAAAGATTAGGAAAGAAGGCTAAAGAAGTTGACAACTTGGGGCTCTGTATTGGATTTCCAATTACGGTGGTGTTCCCCACGACATACAAATGACTTGTAATCCTTTTATATCTAGGACCTTCCATATAACGTTATTCTCACCTTCCTATCAAAGCTGAAAGCCCTCCATATTTAAAGAAGGAATATTCACATCATAGCAAACCATAAACAAAGTCTCCAAGTGAGCTGGCCACTGCTACTCTTGCCTTCTGCTATATATATAATAGTAACAGTAGCATTTTTATATCCCTTTAATATCAACAAAGCATATTGCTTTCCTACAACACCCCCTTCAAAGGTAAGTACTTGTATTGATGATAAAGCTAGAGTTAGAGGTTATTTAATTCAATCTCATTTTATAGATAAAAAAAATGATGTCCAGAAAAATTAGATGACTTACCCAAGATCTCACAGATAGCAACACAGCGTTAGGATTTGAACTTAGATCATAGACTCCAGAGCCAGGGTTCTTTCCATAGTGTCAGTACTCTCATCTTGCAAAAGAAGAAACTGAGACCCTAAAAGGTCAGAGTGACCCAATTAAGTGTCAGAACCAGGATTTAAACCTATGTTTCAAATCTGTTTTCTGCTGTTATAATCAGGATACCTTTAATGTATGTGTTGAACTAGATGCAGGTTGCTGAGGTTCTTTATAATTCTAAAATTCTATGACTTGAGTCTAAGTCAAGATTTTCCACTTAACTCTTTCCTTTATATGATATGACCTCAAGATGATGAGGAGAAGGGAGAAGAGGATGCAGCTGATCACGAAGACTGTATATTGTTTTGGCAGTTTGGATCTGAACCAAAACTCATTCTATTTTCCAACAGAGGTAGACTTCTAACCCTAGAATCTTTCAGGGTTGTTCGTGTTCTTTATGCTTCTTTTGAAAATTTCCACCCAGAGAAATCACATACATAGATTTCTCCTTAAAAAAAGATTTTTCCAAAAGCCCTTTGTCTCTTTTATCATTGCTAAATATCTGAGTACTCATCGGGGTATGAGTTAAATCTCAAGACCCCTTCTGGTGGATATGAGATCTGCTGTCGTGGGAGAAGAAAGATATCTGCTACCAATGGCAGGGGAAAAAAATACACTTTCTAGGCCTCACATCTTTGTGCTACTTACTGTACATTTTAGAGGCTACAACTAGTTTTCTTCTTTCTTTTATTGCCTTCTTTCATGGGGAGGGTAGGGAGAATGGAGAAAGGACTTAATTGGCCATTTGAAGTGTCATATGGCTCTGGTCCTACATTTCATAGGGTGCTAGTTCTTTGAAATTTGCCTAACTGTGGTGCCTTCACCATACTTTTGGCATCCCTGATAGCAGCAAGCTAAGTGTGCCAATGGCTGAATTCTGCACAATAGAGTGGTCTCATCTGGAGTTTATTCCATAGAGACTGGATCTCTGGGTACCTTTTTCGGGTGCTAAACAGTTGCATGACCTCTTCTGCATACAACTTCTTTCCCAGAAGCAGGAGCAGTGACAAAAAGGGGCACAGAAGACTGCTGCACAACATACAGTAACTTGTGAGACAGCTGGAGAGAGGTCTGAAGCTTGTAGTACATGCAGATGTGGCCATCTGTCCCCATACTCAGAATCAGATGCTTGTGGAAGGACAAGTAGTAGCTCATGGCATAGATAAAGAGAAGGTATGATGCTCCAAAGAGTAGGGAGCTGGGCATCCAAGTGTGTACCACCAACTCCATGGACACAAGCCATCTGAAAGAGAAGCCTCCTTCCTTGCCCATGATTAATAGAGTGGAACAACTAGAAAAAAATCTCAGTGTGTGTGTATGTGTATGTGTGTGTGTGTGTGATTTATTGGGAAGTATATGTTTATCAACACAAGACTGAAATATACTTTGTGTGTTTTATCCTGGGGAAATTTTGCTCAAAAACAAATATGCCAATAACTTCTTTGCAGGGTGTATTTAGCATTAATACAGAAATCCTAAAAATCCATTTGCACGCCAAGCATACCACAAAAGAGACTAAATTGAATTACTCCTTTCCAGAGCTCTGACTCACGGTCCAAAGAAGTCTCAACCATCTAAGAAGCCAAAGAGAGACACCCATGATAGCTTGGGGAGGGGGAGGGAAAGAGGAGAGCAAGTGGAGAAAAGGAGGGGGAAGGGATGAAAAAATAGCATTTCACTGCTATTATCATAGCTCCTAAGTGACGCTGGAGTCCAGAGAAGCACTTGTATATCCCACTGCTGAATTCTTCATGCATACCTCTATATGTCACTTTTAGTCATGTCACCTTCTGATTTCTGTCCCAACACCCCTAGTTCATAAATATCCTCCACAACTTCACCATCTTGCAATAGCACTATAGGGAACTGAGGCAAAATATGCTTATGTTATTCATATGCTTATGACTCTATAGCCTGGACACAGGCATAACCTTTCGGTTCTTCCTTCCTTTCTGTCCCCTCCACCATCAATTCTAGGTCAAGAAAAGGGTATACTCAAAGCCTCTTGTGCCAAGACCATAGTTTACACAAGATTCTGTTGAGATGGGAGGGGGCAGCTGGGAGAGAGGCAATTTGAAAAGCCAAACAGAACCAGAGAACAGCATGCCATTATGTAGACAGCTATTTCTACAGTGCAGTAATACTGCCTCAGTATTCACCTCTTACCCTTACAATTTTAATTTCCTTCACATGATCCCCAATAAGCTCATGGCATCCAGCAACGTCATTCAGGCTGGATGCATATGTAGATGTCATGCTATCAATACCACTCCTCTGGAAAATCAAGAACAGTTTAGACAATTCTCAAACTAGTACATGGAGTAGGTGACTGCAAAGGGCACATTGATCAGAATGCAAAAAAGGTCAGTAGTTTAATCGGTATGGTTTGGGGACCTCTCCACTGAAACAAATAGGTAAATCCTAAGATACACCAGTAAACAAATTTAAATGTTACCTCCAGTTACACAAGTCACAACCCATCCATGCTGGTTGGTACTGTGTGACTCTTATACAGGTCCCATAATTATTTTCCATAGGATGTCCTCCTCCAACCTCACAGAAGCTTTCCCAATTCCAGCCTTTGTTTTAGGAGGAAGATTGGGATCATTAGAGGAGCCCTATTCTTTTTCTTGTTCTCTTTCTCTTGTTCAACTCTGGTTTCATCATTTCATCACTGGTTTTTACTGTCTATCCCGGATAGATAAGCTCTATAGTTTTGTTTTGCCTCTCTCCATACCCTCCACCCCAACACTAGACTGCATGCCATAATCTGGGAAGTGAATGTTACTGATTCACTATTGATTTCCCATGGGGATCATCAGGCCAAATTCCTTTGAGTGGTTATATATCTCCAAGAAACCTTTGCAATGTTCCTATGCATCCAAAGACAAGAGAAGCTCATTATCCATTGAAAATCTCTCTTCAACCTGAACTTTGAGCTAGATCTCCCCCATTACAATGGAAAACATGTCTGGAAAGCACATATTACCATTTTATGCCTTGTCTAGGGATGGGAGAGGGGCACAGGGTAAAAGGGTCCTTTCTGTTGATATATCTTTTAAGAAATTTTGAATAATTTTTATGAATGGATGGGAGACACTTTATTATAAAAAGAGACTTTAAAGTAGTATTATACTCTACCATATCACGTTTTTTTCATAATAAAAATAACAATCTCAGTGAGAGTTTATATATATATATGTATATATATATGTATATATATCTTTCAATCAATTGCAACATGGTCAAGGTGTAATCCATTGATAAATATCACTTGCTCTTCTAATACCTCCATCTAGGGTACCTTTGATTTGTGTACTGATGAGTCTTATAATTATCTTTTGTTTATTTAGGAAAATAGGCATACAAGTTGGTGGTTATTAATGACCTTTTAGTCACTTTTTGGGGGTATCAATAAGGTGTGAGATTTTTCCTTTGCTGTCATCCTGCCTTCTGTTTCTAGCATTTAATATGTTAACAATTGCTCTATATAAAGATGTATCCTCTATAGACACTTTGTCCAATCTAGTTCTCCTGTTTTTTTTTCTTTAATGCCATTTCTATTTCCCGTATAAGCACATCTAGGATCTATAAGCCTCCAAGTATGTGACTCCACAAGAATTCTACTGTTCTTGATGATTAAAATGGTTACAATACTCTTTGTAGATCATTTCCATTTTCTTTTATATTTTGTCTTCCTTCCATTTTCATACTTAGGTGCCCTTAGGATGATTTTCTTAGTTGGATATTTTGCCAAGCTTCTTTAAGTTGGTGTTTCCCTCTCCTGATTTTCTTTGCTTTATGAAATGAAATTGCTGATTGTCATCCTTCTTAAACAGGTTTTACAAGCAAGTTTATAGTCTAGATCCACATTAATTTTGGCCATCATCTCTGTCTACTTAGCAAGTAAATTGTTCTTGACTGAGGTGTATAGTTTGCTTCCTGTTATCACAATATCAGTTACACTTCTGTATAAAATGATTGTAATTGATGTTGATATCATTTCTTTTGTCCATTTCCCATTTTCATTATCAGTTCTTTATTTAAATAACTCATAATTGAGTGGTTTAAATCATATGCCATCTGTTTTATTTTTTCATTATTATCATTTTAAATTTTTTCCTAATTTTGATTTTTTGCTTTTTCAAGTCAGTGGTCTAACTATACACACATACACACACACACACGTGTGCATGCACATATACGTATGTATATACAATACTATGTATATATAAACACCACATACATAGGCATAGATGTATGTATATGGATGTATATATATATATGTATATATATATATATATATATTGCAGTTGTCCTCACCACTCTTCTTCAGTATATATTGTATACAGAGCATTGAGACTTTCCACTAAAACCTCAGGCTTATTGATTGCTGAAAGTGGACTGAACAGGACTGTTGGTGGAAACCACCATTTCCATACCTTCCATCTTCTGATACCAAGCACACTGTTTGGATTCAAAGTAGCACCTCCTCCAGGGTACAATTTTCCCTTGGCTAGAGAATATACATGGTTATTTGCCTTTTGGGGGAGGAGGAGGAGTGGGGAAGTAAGAACAGAGGTGGCCATAGATGATGGACATCTAACCTTAGTACCTATTGACATAGCAGACGTACTATACTTTTTTTTAGCTTTTACTCAGAAATATTTACTTCAGAAAGTATGATCACAAATACATAAACTTACTCCCCAAATATATAGGAGGCATAGTCCTCTTCCCCATCCTGTACCATCTCAGTTTCTAGAGAGAGGCAGGAGACTTGGTTCATAACTTAACTCAATTGTTCTTAGTGCATATTCCTAAATCAAGTCCAGCACTCTTTGGACTTGAGTCTCAGGCACTTAGTTTCTCAGGGCTTCCATATAAGGCTGGCTGGCAGTACCATCCCACCTGCAATCCTGGCTCCAAGATCTCCATGGCTCAAACTTCCAAACCCCTAGACCCCTAGGGATCACACTATGATATTTCTTAGGAAATCTGATGCTTTTCCCACTTCATCATTTGTTAGTGTCTCTAACATCCTCCCCATTGCTTTCTATTTCTTTTTTTTTTTCTAATTTACTTCTCTGAAATTATGTTTTCCCCTAGCAGAAATCAAACTCCTTGAAGGTAAGAACAATTTTATTCTTTGTATTCCCAGTACTTAGTACTGTGCTTGACTGAGTAAGCATGTAACAAAGGCTGTTTGCTTAATTGATATTAAACACTTAATAAGTGAGTGTGGATTTGAATCAACTTTTTCTAAAAAATAACGTGCTAGGCCAGTATTACTCATGATGGAACTATTAACTTTATTCTGGGAACTCTGGTTTGGTCATTATACTTTTTTACACAAATGCATTGCACACCAGTAGAACCAGGGGTCATAGAATTGCATTCCTTCTATATATTATTCCTACTTTTATCCCATCCCATTTCTATCCCTTAGCATCAATATGATCATTGCAACAGCTAACTGTGCTTCTCTGGGGGCACATTCAATAGATTTTTGATGGTAAATCATATGAACAAAAAAGAATAACTCTAATATGTATCACTCTAAATAAAGGACTCCCACAGGGCATGTGGCATGTGTTGCTTATGTGGCTGGCCTCAGATCAAATGCACAATACTTACCGAAAATTAAACCAATGTCTTCAGTAGCAGTTGCTGCTATAGTACAAAAATGTGCCTCATATAAATATATTAGTGACTAGTGCTGTTAAGCTGTAGACAAAGTATGCCCTCAATTATGTATAAAATCAAATAGAGCTGGACCCCAAAAGGTAGCTCCCAACTCTAAATCTCTAATTTGATAATCTCATGAACCTCAGACAGCATTTAATTCCATTCCCTGGCAATCAGAAGCAAGGCTGTTCTTGTGATTTTAAATAGATAATTATCTAGCCTGATCCCAGAAATCACCAGGAGTAATAGGATGCTATTCCACCTTCTCTTTTGGGCAACCTACCTCAGTATAAGTTCTTTATGTCAAACTATAATATTGCTTGATATGGTTTGTCAGTAATCTTTAATCTTGGGCTCAATGGGAACTGAAAAGCCAGAGGTCAACAGCTTTCCAACCCTATGACTTCAAGAAGGATCATAGAATTTAGAGTTGTAAAAGACACAAGAGATCATCTTGTTCAAATTTGCAAATGAGGAATTTGCAATACAGAAGCTGAATGACTTGCCCAGTGTCATGTGGGTAGAAGTTAGATCCAGCATTGTTCTGAATCAAAGTGTGATACACAAATTAGAAATGTAGCAAGTATTTAGTAAATATTTGTATATTTAATGTATACATATATAATGGGATAAGTGAAGTTAAAAAGTATTATGTGAAGACTAAGCAGAGAAAGGGCACTAGTGACTGGAGACCATGGAAAGCTCTGCCAAAAAAGACAGTTTTTGAATTGGGTTTTACAGTATCAATAGAATGTCAACAGACTAGAGGGACAGGTATAGAGGTAGAAGTGTACTACAAGCAAGCAGATAGTGGAAAGAGTGGGATCAGAGGCAAGCAGGTAGGGAAAGATAGGGTGTTTATAGGAGATTGTAAATAGTTGGGTTTGGAAGATACAGAGAGTACAAAGAAGGGAAAATTATGAGGCTCTGGGATGAAAAATGTAAGACACTTCTATTAAAGCACCCTAAGACTGTACTTAAACAAGCAACTTGGGGCAGTAGATTGAAATGGTCCTGTAGTCAAATCAATGAGCATTTATTAAGTGCCTTCTGTGTGCGCCAGGCATTATGCTAAACATTGGGGTTAAAAAAGGCAAACACAATCCTTTGCCCTCAAGGAGCTCATGATTTAATGCGAACCTTCAAATAATGATGGATAAATTACATAGCTATAGGATAAATCAGAGATCATCACAGAGAGAAGGAACTAACATTAAGGAGGATCATGAAATGCTTCTTGTAGAAGGTGGGATTTTAACTAGGACTTGAAGGAAGACAGAAAATCCAGGATGCAAAAAATTCCAGGAATAAGGGGCAGCCAGGAAAATTGGGCAGTCTTCATATGGAGCATCATGTGCAAGGAAAGTTAGGAAGGATCCAGGTGTTAAAGGACTCTAAAAGCAAAACAGATGATTTTATATTTGATCCTAGAGGTAATATGGAGCCAGGGGAGGTTACTGAATTAGAGGAAAGGGAAGACCTAGTTAAATCTGTGCTTTAGGAATATCACTTTGATATCTGAGTAGAGGATGAACAGGAGAGGGAAAAGACTAGAGGTAGGGAGATCAACCAGAAGGCTATGACAATGGTCTAGGCATGAGGAAATGATGGCCTGAACCAGATGGCAGTGTCAGAGAGAAAGGGGCTTGTGGAGCAATATTCCAGAGTGAGTAGGTCACAGGGAGGCAGACTGTTCCAAGGTAAAAACCAAAACAAAACAAAACAAAAAAACAGATATTTAGGGAAATGCCAGAATGAGCCAGCAGTAGAGTGGACATATTTTTAAATTCCAGAAAGGTAAGAACAGGGGTAGGTGAGAATGTGACAAGCATGTATCTCATCTAGAGCTTCTTAAACCGTGGGTCAAGGACCCCCACCCCCAAATTTGGCAGTAGTAAAAGGTTTCTGAAGGCACAATGATAAAAAAAATTAATTAAAAATAAAACGTAGTAAATCCAAGGTGTTTATGGTATCACTTTCCTGTGTTGCATCACACAACTTCACTACAGCCTTGGTTCTTAACACACAGCATGTACACTTTTCACTGTGTTTGCCATACACATGCATGCAGTACCAACAAATGCTGCCAAAATGCAAAAACGGGTTGAGAGTGGAAAAAGTTTAAGAAACCCTTATCTATACCATCGTCTAAGTTAATAACAATAAATACCGAAGAGGAATTATGGAAATGTTGAAGGAAATGTGAAAGGAAATGTTGAAGATCAAGATGAATTCTTTAGGGTTTACGCTGAGAAGGAGACAAGGTAAGTTCTAATACACTCACAGCTGACAGATTTTTAAAAATAGGTGTGGTAAGAAGAGAATTAGGAGAGCTCTCATACCTTGATTAAAGGGAGCGGGGTGGACATGCAGTCAATGAAAACATTTACTGAGCATTTACTGTGGAAATGTACTCTACTTGACTCAGAGTCAAATTCTGCAAATACAGAAAGTCAACCTTACTTTATATCCTTAGCCTCCTCCTTTGTCTATAGATAAATTCTCCGTCCAGGTGCTCCTCTGGCTTCCACTCCCACCTCCACCCAAATAATTCCTTAATCCATTGCTCCAATCTTGGCCTCTCTTCTGAGCTCCAAGCCCTCACACCCTTTAGCTCTCCACAAGAAACCCCTACCTGGCTTTCCAACCAGCAGCTCATACTGAACCTAGGGGCAGCTAGGTGGTGCAGTGGATAGAGCACCAATGCAGGAGGCAGGAGGATCTGAGTTCAAATCTCACCTCAAACACTTGACACTCACTAGCTATGTGATCTTAGGCAAGTCACTTAACCCCAGTTGCCTCATCCTGGGTCATCTCCAGTCATCCAGATGAATATCTGGTCACTGGATTCAGATGGCTCTGGAGGGGAAGTGAGGCTGGTGACCTGCACAGATCTCCCTCACGCAAAACAAAGTCAAGTGCAAGTCGTGTCATCATTTCTCTGATGGCATGGTCTTCTTCGGTGATGGCATGGTCTTCTTAGGCAACGAAGGATGAACACACACATGCTGAATCTATCCAGAAATGCGTTCATTATTCCTTCCTCCAAACCTGCCCCCCCTTCCACTGTTGATATTTCTATTAGTGGCACCACCATTCATCGCTCTCCTTTATTTGGATTTATCTTGGGATTTGATTGGGGTTAACCGGAATTCTTCTTCATCTTTCACTTCTCATAGGCAATCCATTATCCTGTCCTGATGATCCGCATCCTGTATCTGTTTTCTCCTCTCTGTATCAACCGCCACCCCTCTACTGCATTACCTATTACTATCCATCAGGAAGATTTTCATAGTTTTCTTTTGACCTCTACTCTTTTCCGCACTCCAATCCAACCTTTACGCTATAGTCAGTTCTGTAATGGAAACACCTAGCTTTTTCCCCCTCCCCACCACCACCACCCAAACTCTGGCAAAACAAAACAATTGCTTCTTATCACATACTAAGTAAACTTCAAATTCCTTTTTGCCTGACATTCATGGCCCTCCAAATCTGGTGCCTGGCTAATTCTCTAGCTTTATTTTATATTAAACCTCTCTGTGCATTTTATGTGTGAGCCAAACTTGACTGCTTTCTCTCCCCAATATATATTTTGGTCTTTTCTGTCTCTGCTTTGGTTGATTCCTGAGCAAAGCCTTCCAACAGCCAGGCCCCTTTTTAACCCCAGTGTTTAACATAATGCCTGGCACACAGAAGGTACTTAATAAATGCTCATTGATTTGACTATAAGACCATTTCAATCTACTGCCCCAAGTTGCTTGTTTAAGTACAGTCTTAGGATGCTTTAATGGAAGTGTCATACGTTTTTGTAGAGGGGCAAACAAACGAGACAGCTAGAGACCATACCCAGAGGGAGCCAGACCACTCAGCTATGAACAACCTGACTCCAAACATCTTCACCTCAGACATTTTCTGCCCTGTTGCCACAGACATATCCCAAAGTCTCTTTCCGCCTTTTTGCTCGAAGAACTGTATTCTAGTCAAGCCCAATCAAGTCAGCAAGCATTTATACGTGCCCACCATGTGCCAGGCACTGTGCTAAATCATGATAATAAAAGAAAGTCTGCCTCTGTAAAAGGCATGCCAGTTAAATGCTCTATTGTCTCACCATCTTAGTCACTTTCCAAAGCAAAATACTCATCCTAGTCTACCAAGCCCTTATATGAATGTTTTTGTCCCTGAAGACAGGAATTTTCTTCTTATTGTATTTGCATCCTTAGCACCATACACTGTGTGACACATAGTAAGCCCTTAATAAATGCTTTTGCATTCATGTAGTTAACAAAATTTTAATCCACATAGTATGTAATAAGGAAGATTTAATTCCCTACAAGCCTTTGCTAACATTAGGTAATATTCCTTAAATGAAAATTCGGCTGGATAAGAGCATTTTCACCAAGCCTGGTATATCAGTAAGCACCCCAACATACACAGAGGGGTCTCCTACCACGGGTTCTTAGATCTGTATTCATAAAGGAAAAGGCAGCTTTCAAGGGGTTAGCAATCACTTTGACCAAGCACATGTATCAGTCCTTTAACCGAGCACATATATCATTCACCTAGTTGACAGGGGAGTCAACACCTTGAACCTCAAAGGAAATACAGAGAAATCAAAAGTCAACAGATATGTTTCCAAAATGTCTGACCATTAACATACATCTTTACTAGAAAGGGAACATCTGGGTTTTCAAAGCCAGGGGGCTCCTTAGAGGCTTCCAGAGTCCTTGTCTGGCCAAATAAACACTTCCGGTCAATAAACCCCAAAATAAAAGTGCACCTCAGAGTCTTTAAACACATTTTAGGGGCAGAGGGCATCACATCCCATGAGAACCAGTGCCTCATTAACAAAAGGCATGAACCTTCTTACAAATCCTCCCAGGCCCAACAACGGGTAGGAAGGATCCTCCTCAGTGACATTCAAACAAAGGCATTACTTCTTGATCATACTGAAACAAAAACAGCAAAAAATCCTATTTACCTGCCATTACACCTGGCAAAATGCTGGGCATGATTTCTCAAAAGAAAGAATTATGGGATGATTCAAGTGAGAGAAATGGGAAAAAGGAGGAGAGAGTGGCAGCTATCCCTTGACCTCTACATTCTGTTTTGATCTTGATTATGATGGAGAAAAGCTGCCTTCAGTGAATATTTGATAGCTTTCTAAGCTGCCACCATACCTAGAAGCTAAGATTCCCTGGCTACTCTATGTTTCTGTGGCTGCTGCTGCTACTGATGAGAAAAGCCAGTTTACTCCAAAAAATCTTTTTGCTATGCAGAGGTAGAGATAGAGATATGATTAAGATGGAGATAGAGAGATGATTAAGTATCAGTAATGCTGCTTTTTAATACCTAGCAATGAATGAATGCTTACTTGTAATTATTGCTACATAATACACAAGGTCACTCTGGAAAATGGCAGGCATCTTCTACTTTTAAATTCTTTTTGATTTGCCTTGCATTGGCCTTTTTTCTTACTGTGGCGTGTATGTTCCTCCAGATAGTGGGGATTCAGATGGAAAATGGGGGCTCATGAACAATAGAATGTAGAACCAAACAGGTTCAAAATGTAAATGCCTGGCAACATTTAGGAATATTGCATATAATCTAGTTACCTATGTTTTTGTCTAATTCCCCTTACAATACTGTAAACTCTCATATAAGGCAAAGACTTTATCTTATCTAATCTCTTCCCTTGCCCTGAACACAGTGTTGTAAATACAGTAGGCACTTATATATTTGTCAAATTAATGTACCTTTGCCTCCTAGGAGCTTATTTCATCCTAATACTGTGAAAAATCCTAAAGAAATATAATAATACTAATTTTGTTCCACAAAGCTCAAAGGACTTTAATATTTTATTCTCACATCATCTCTGAAGGCATAAAGGGCAAGCACTGTCAATCATATTTAACAGCCAAGGAAACAGAGAGGCACTAGTGCTGAATGGACTATCCAAAGTCACATAGTTGGTGGAAAAACCCAGGTCTCCTGACCAATGTGTTGCATCTGAATCCTCAGACTTTTCCTGCCTCCAGACTTTCATTGAAACCATGGAAATTAGAGACAGTAAAGTCTTAAGATTCTGGTTAGAACATCACCTTGCTGTACAGGGTCTCTTCCCTCCAAGACATTTTCCACTGCACTACAAATGCACATTATTACCCCTAATAAACTCACCACTACTTGCCAACTTTTATGAAGTGATAAAGCCTTTTATCTGAAACACCTCCCTTGCTTTTTAGTTAGGAGCAAAAGAAAACATGCTTACCCTAGTAAACATATCTCCTGTAACTTGGCAAGTGAAAAATTGTCCCCTTTTCCCCTCCCCCCACCCATTTTCCCATGCAGCTTTTAGAGAACTGTGTCCAAGAATATTACTATAAAAAAAAAACCCACCATCATCTAAAAATTATTAAAATCTCTGTGGGAATTCATGATTAATTTTAAGGCCTGGCAGATTAAAATACATTATTATGTACACTCTAGTGCATCCTTTCAGATATTTTCAGAATCTGATTTTGCTCTCTTGATACACACCAATGATTCTACATGTATCTAGTAGATTGCAAGGAATAGATTAGCATTAAAGAGGCAGTATTGTGTTGTTAGGTTGTTATGTGTAACTTGTGCTCATACATTAAGAAAAATGTACCTGGCATTCCCTTGGACATGGCCAGGCCCCTTCAAAGAAGAGAATTGTTAATACTTGGTAATAATACAATTGTGGAAACATTTCTGAAATCCTGACCTTTAGTGTGTTGGCTGATGTTTTTATCCAGTTGCCTGACAAACCCCAGCAGCTTGCTAGCAAATGGAATATAGGCATTTATTTCCAGAAGCTGTCAAACTTCCAACTTCCTAATCATGAAAGAATTGTCCTTTTAGCATTTTTCAAGGAGGCTACCAGGGAGAGGTGTACAGGTTACCTATATTCTCTGTTTGTTAAGGGCAAACAGTCAATTAAAATCAAATAAAGAAAGAAAAACCTGAACCTATCAGGTTTGGTTCTGGGCCATGCCAAATATACCAAGATTAAAATGTCATGAGGAGCCTTCGTGATGACTTGTAGTTTCATTGAGGGTTGGCCTCTTCTCTCCTTAGTGACCTTGGATAAGACATATGATGGCCTATGTCTTGGCTCAAATCTCTGTTGAACAAGGATCACACTGCTTACCTCCCCCATTCACAATAGTGGGATTTCAATAATCATAAATGGACTGGGCTAACACAAAAAAGTACAAAATTTTCCATCCTTACTCCCAAAGGTCTCATTTTCAGATTCCTATGCTGTGCTTTGCCTATAATAAATGCTCAACAAATACTTCTTAAGTTTTTCTTTAATAGTATTATGCTTTAAAAAATTAAGAATGGGAAGACGAGTGATGGTAAGAAAATCTGGGAAGGTGTGTGTATATGTGAGATGGGGAGATATTGGGTATATTTCATTAAAGGGGTTTAGATTCCTGAACTAGTTAACGGTCGAGATAATTCAACAGAACAGATTGTCCAGAAAAACCCTAAAAATATTTTCATTTGTGAAATGATCCAGTCTCTCTTACAAAATGATGTAGATGTTTGTCTTTGATAGAACACCCACACTCCAACACATAGATGTTCCCAGACCTCCTTATCATAACCTGCCTTCTCGTTGCTATTTTTTTGAAGAGCAATATTTCACTCTTTTTCTATTCTCCTTTTTCCCTAACTTTATCTTTTTCTTGTGATGACTTCCCTTTGTCCTCCAATTCTCTTTCCTGAGTTGGGAAGAGAAAGATACATAGGAGAAAGTGAGAGGCAGCAAAGGATATGGGAAAGTAGTTGATATAAGGTCTTGGTTTTTATTCTATTTTCACCACAATATCCATTATACCCTCTAAATGAACTTCAGTGCTAGATAAATTAGAAAATCCATTCTATTCGTAAGGGATGACATCATTTTAGGAGAGTGAGATCAGGTCTTCTTGATTCCAGGACCAGTGCTCTTCCCACTGTACCATCTAGAAAGTAAAGTTAGTGAATAAACAATGCCAGAAGCATAGTAAGCGCTTAATAAATTATTGATTTGAGGTACTTATTTTGATCAGAAATAAAACTGTACTTTTTTCTTTCTGAATATTTATTTTGTGTCATAGTGGAGAAAGAACTAAAGTGTTGTGGTACAATGTAAAGAGCCCTGGATTAAGAGTCAGAAGACTTCTAAGTGACACAAGTCAATTCAAATTTCTGAGCCTCAGTTTCCTCTCTTGTAAAATGAAGGGGTTAAATGGAAGTAGATAATTTCTTAAATTATCTAGTAGGTCTAAGAGCCATGATTCTTCAAATTGGGAAAGAATCCTCATAAGCCAGTGATTCTCCAGGTATTTGATGGAAGTAAGTGTCTTGTTCATATATCACACACACATTCCTTTTCTTATTGTAATCTGGGTTTCCAGCCAAGCCGGAAACTTTTTATATGAACCTCTCTAACTGGTGGAAAGGACGTTGATATATTACTGCCTAACTGGATAAGGGGCAGAGTTGGTGTGAGAGTTTTGGAGAAGAGCAACATTCTTCATTCCTTTGAGAGAGAAGACGCTCATGATTCCAGACTCATTCTCAGTCAAATACCAGAGAGTAGAAAAAGTCTTGCAGAGATGTGAGGAAGCTCCTCAACATGTCCCTTATTTTTAGATTGCATCCCAAGGGACTTGAGGGAACATTTCATTTGGTGAGATCAGGGCTTCTCCCTTGGTTGAGTGAGCATTGCTTTCTCCAAAGAATTTATTCACTCATGTATTTTCTGGTGTGTTTTAATCTCCAATTTCTGTTTGCTTGGATAGATGATGGCTTCATTTGTTATTCACTATTGGCAATGATCTTTTGTGAAACCAGCATTTTATGGGAAAGAGTCAATACTACTTGGTGTTATCTTAGGGTATCCTCCTCATTTAAGGGATAGTGATCAAGAAAGCTGGCAGCTCTGTTCTTAATCCATTATTCTCCTAGGTATAACAGTAAGCACCCCAGCATACCCAGAAGGACCTGCTGCACAGGTTCTTAGATCTGCTTTTCTGAAAGGAAAGAAACTTTTGAGGGGTCAACAATCTTCTTTAATTAGATTCACTGAGAGGAAATACAAGCTGAGAAACAAAAACCAACAGATAGGGCTTCCAACTGTCTGATCATAAACAATATATACACCACAGATCAACAGACAGATCCAAATGTCTGACCATTATATACATACATATTTACCAGAGAGAGAAGCACCAACATCTGGGTTTTCAAAGCCAGGGGGTTTCTTAACAGCTACCCAGAGTCTCATCTGGCACATGAAACTTCTTCTAAAGAATAAGCCCCAAAATAATACCTCACCTCAGAATATACATATACACTTTTAAGAACTGGAGGGCACAACCCTGGTGACCTAGTGTCTCATTAAAAGTAAAAAGTGTGGGCTTTCCTACAAAACAAGTCTCCTCTAATCGAGATTCCATTAATGGGCTGGGAAGATCTTTAACTCTCATTAACATAATTAACATTACACTAGGCCAACAATGTTTCTGGAGAAAAAAAATATATAATCCTGTCCAATACCCCTTCTCTGAAAGGAGAACAGAATAGTCATGTTTCTTTCCCCTTACCCTGTTCCCCCCAAGGCAGGAATCAAGGTCTACTTTGAAATCAGTTGGGCACAAATCTAATTTGGACGCAAGTAGATTTAAATATCCCAGGAAGACATACATTCATAATCTACATTGACAATTATGTTACAATAGTTATTGATTTTTGAAAGTGAGAGGAGATCTGCTTTTAAATGCAGAAGAACTTAGAAAAGTAATCTTTAGCCACCTGGATTGAGAAGAAATTGAAAAGATAGAAGAATAAGACACTGGTCTTGCCCCAAGGGACCATAGCAGCAAAGGTTTTTGTTGGAATGGAAGGTAACTGGAAAAGAAAAGAAAACAATGTAGCTAGAACAAGGGAAACCACAAGATTCTCTCTACTTCAGTGCCATTCTTGTCATCTCCTTTACCAGGATGGTCTCCAGATCAATTACATGGAAATAGGTAGAATAAAGAATGACAACTTTGCAAAGAAAAGAATTTTTCCTGTCCATGGCAAATGGACGCTGAGGAGATGGGTGGTGATTCTGACAAAGTGGCAGGTGCTGGTGTTATATAAAGTAGGGCACCAGATAGGGATTTTCCCTTTTCTTTCTTTTTTTTTTTTGAGAGCAGGTGTACAAATTAAATCATTGCCCCTAGTGTGTAACTGTACCCTTCTAAATGCATAACCAAAGGAATCAGCAAAGTAGAAGGGTACCTTCACATGCAGTTCTCTCAATGTTCACCATATTTTCAGTTAATTTTTATTTTTTCTATTAACAAGTATTTATTTTCTCTCTCCACCCTCTCCCCATCCTTAATAAAAGGAAAAATCAAAACAAAACCACTGTAGCAAATATGCATGGTCAAGAAAAACAAAGCCCCACATTGTCCAAATCCAGGTTGTTTATGTTTCATTCGCAAAATTTAGTCCATCATCTCTATTTGGAATGATGCCCCCAAAGTCACAGGTCAGATGCTTTGTCAGCAGTCTTGGACCTATGACATAAAGAGATCAAAGAAAGAAGAAAAGGACCACAACTGCTTATTAAATGAGAATTGCTATGATTAATAATAGTTGAACCACAGAAAAGACACTCATGCCTCTGAGATAGAAAAAAAAGGTAATTTCCTTAGGTTACCACATGCTCTGTCTCCTCAGTGGGCTTCACTTTGAACAAATGGTAGCATGATGCCCCAGAGGAGGATGGACTTAGAAGCACAAAATGTGGTTACAAATCCTGACATTTCTTAATTGTGTGACCTTGAACAAGTAACTTAACCTCTGTGTCTCAGTTCCTCAAGTTTGTCTTACATATCCTCTATAATTTGAATCTATGATTGTATGACACTACAAATTCTTGTCTGTTGGGTACATTTACACATTTTGAAAGAGTTAGTGTTTGTTTTCCCATGAAGTACTTTGTCCACAAAAGGAACTTTGTTTTCTTAACATTGAAGGTACACCGATGAATTTCACAACTATCTATGGTCCCTAAGGTGGCAAGAACAAGCTTCCGATACATCTAATTTCATTTTCTAAACTGAGGGAGTACTGATCAAATTCACAGCTGCAATTCATGGTTTCATTATTCTTTTGTATCTTTTTCCCCCAATTTGAGCACTTTGTGTTCTAGTTTCAGCAGGTGCCCCTCTTCTCAATGCCTGAGGGGATTTGTAGTGGTGGGGTGAGGGGGGAAACTACCAACTCCTCTCATCTGGGTCCAGTAGCCATCCACCTCCATGCCCTACAGAAGAAAGGTCTTTCATCATGTGAGCTGGTGACATTTTGGAGAAATGTAATACCCAAACTTGGTCCATCTGGTTCTAGGGGTTTCTTTGAATAAGTTAATGCTGTCTCAGTAACCACTCCTCCATTCTCATCTCTACACCTTCTTAATTTCATTTCTCCTGTGTTATGGTTGCTTTCTTCTTGACTCAGTTCCTTCTTCTTTGGACAAATTCTCTAGCACCTGAAGTAAATATCCAAAGAAAGACAATGCTATGTTCAACCTCACCTTCCCAACTCTCTCATAGATTGATAATGATGATGATGAGGTAACGATTAACATTTATATGGTACTTTAAGATTTGCAAAGCACTTTAGAAAATATTATCTCATTTTATCCTCAGAACAATCATGGGAGTTATGTGCTATTATTATCCTAAATTTACAGGTGAGAAAGTTGAGATGGAAAGTTATTATGTGCAAGTATCTGAGGCTAGATTTGAACTCAGGCCCTCCTCACTGCAGCATCGTACTACCTAACAGTTTTGGTTTTTCTGAGAATAACCTCTCAAAGCAGGGTTGTTCCTGAAGTACACTCGGAAATGATTGCAGCAGACATAGCTGGCTAGAGGTCCACTTGGAAGAAGTCAGGTGCAATATCTGAGACAGCCTAGGGTTAGTGTTTGCAATATTTTTCCCACGAGACTTGTAATACTTTAGTACTGTAGAGTTGTCAATTCCCTTGCTTCCCCTTTGCATAAATGGTTGGGTTTCCCCCACTAAAAAACCACTGTCTTTTTTTGTTTGTTTCTAATCTTTCCCAGGTTGCTCTTCTCACCTCTTATATTACACCTAAGAAGATGCTTTCCAGATGGATCTCACCAAATAGAGAAAAGAAAGACTTCAACATGGCTCCTATTTCACAATATGGACATAAAGTGGGTTTGATTTCTTGCCCTGACATGTGGATTTGAGGGTTCTTCATGACAAAGTGTAGCACCCAGAATATGGACTACAAGCCCATTGTCCCAATTTGATGAAAGGCACCATAGCTTGCCCACTCTCAGAGGTGATAAACCCAAGGGCAAGAGAGAACAAGTAATAAGGTGTTCTTGTCATGCAGCTCAAGATTTTTAAAACACATTAACTGTAATTTTTAGATAGTCAGAATTTAGTGAACCATTAAAAGTGACCCAGTTCACTGAACCAAACTGAACTGAACAGATGGAATTCCACCCTCCCTATGCTTGAGTGAATCCATGAACAATACAGTCTTCTTTTTAAATTCCCTCCTCTGGGCTGCTTACCTCACTTATGCAAACATGTGGGAGATCTATAGTTACTCTTGTATAGAGCTATTCAGTTTTTGTAACTAGAAGCTTGGAGGCTTAAACCCAGACTTTGTGGCTGTTCACACTTTGTCAGATTGTGTAATTTGCTATTTATTTTTTCTGTCATTTTGATTGTAACCAATTGTGTTATTGGGTTGGAGACCAGTTCACTTCTTCTCCTACTTTGACTCCAGGTCAAAATATTATTCACTAGTGATAAAAAAAAATATTTATTGTAGATGATTCTTCTCCCCACCCCCAATTCTGGCTCTTATTTTTCCTTTCCTGTTCTCAGACCTGCCTGGCACATTCAATTAGAGATATGTGGGCAAATACCACTTCTGTTCTCTATCCATTCCGGTTAAATGCTGAATGTTTCCAATAAATCAAAAGAAAGCCTTCCTCCATGTTAGGGTACTGATAGGATAGAAATATGGTGGTGTGTCTTAGGTTTAGAAATCCTAAAGTGTGTGTGAAGAACAAGAGGAAACAATAGCAGAAATATGAAAATGCAGTGACTCCCCTCAGCCTCTAGGCTTTGAGAATGCAGAGAGAATATCTCACAGAAAGAGATGCATAAAAGGTTAAAAATGTGGCAAAATGAAAATAAAACCCAGAGACCAAAACAGAGCCATCTGTATCTACACAGACTTTAGAAAAATAGAGATTAGAGAGGTTTCATTATGCTGGCTGTCACGTGACTGGGGAAGCTGTAAAACAAACTGTGTTACGGTCTCGGGATGAGGTCTTAGAAGTGGAACCACAATGGGTGCCTTTGTTTATTTAGTCTGTATCAGCTTTAAGTGTTAATTAACAGAGTGCACAGTATTACTGCTATGTCTAGTGAGCAGGGGACCAAAAACATCCTATCACCCCCCCCATACATCCAATAGGGCACCACCTTACATGGCACTAAGGACTCAGTACCAGGCCTGGAAATGGAAGCTTTATTGTCTAACTGGGGCATGGCCCTGGATTTGGAAGGACCAGTCAATTAACCTTTAGGAGTCAGCTCACTCATCTGCAGGATGGGAATGTTAATACTATTCATAATAACCCCAAGGTAGATCAGTACTCAGCATATACTAGAAACTAGGTCACCAGCAGCCCAAGTGAAAGTGCTCATTCAAGCTTCCTTCTCATCTTCCCTGTCTTTCTACCCTCAGTCAATCCCAGGCTCCCAAGCTTCTCTCCGTTTCTCTCATATCCCCCTTCTATGCAAAAAGGTGCTCTAGTAACAGGGCCAAAAAATAGTTTGGTATATTTTCATTCTAACTTGCTTCTGTCTGCCACAGGATTCTGACCCTACTGAAAGCAAAGTTCTTCCTCATTGGTTAAATCTCATCAGCAGTCTATACAAGGAACAAAATGCCCCTCTCATTGATAGCTGTTGCCTTATCATTGGAGTTATACAGTTGGTAGTAACTTAGTCTCAGTGCAGGAAAGGAGAAAATACCCTTGTTATAGTCATGTTTTCCAGTCTTCATTTTAATGGTTTAATAACAAGAAGAATTTTAGTAACAACCAAATTCCCAGCAAGACCTAGATGTGATTTCTTTTCCCCTTTCAAGACAAAAACAAGTTTGGAAAGATGTCTTTTTAACACGTTCGGCATTCAATGTGGGGGGGGCAGATTTGGTTTTTTTGGTATACCCATTTATTCATCCTTCCAGCCCCACCCCATCCCCATCAAAGTGGTAAAACAGATGGAGTTAGGCAGGTACTCAACTAAACCACAGAGAGAAAGAAAGACAGAGATAGAGAGAGAGAGGCAGAGACAGAGAGAGAGACAGAGATAGATCAGGGGGCAACGACATTTTCATTTCTCTTGTCTTACCACTTTTTAAATGATCATGATTGCAATATCCCAGATATCATCCGGAATTTCTTCATCATTCTTTAGCATCAAGATAAGAGCATGGAGCCATCGTGTGAATTCCTCTCCATCCGACTTGAAGATTTCAGCAGGGATCCCATCAACTCCAGATGCCTTGTTGTTTTTCAGCTGCTTGATGGTTTTCTTCACCTCGTAAAAGAGTTGGAGGGATTCCGAGCTTGCCTCTGTCTAGGAGTTTTAAGATGGAGTTGAAAACACTTTCACTGATAAAAGAGACATCATTGCCATCGAGGTCTTTGAAATGTTCGTGCCAGTGTACATGTTGACATCTTTCTCTGTTTTTATTCCTCTCTTTCTCTATGGTTCTGTCTCTTTATATCTCTGTCTCTCCAAGCAATATCCTGAAACCTTCAGCTTCCAAGGTCATTGTGGCAGCTTTGAGAAAGCTTTGATGGCCCTAAAACATCTCTGCAGATTGCAGGTGTTTAGGTTTACATTACATTGACATTCTACCATATGGACTTCATACAGCAGGTCTTCAATAAAAGTACTTTCTTGGTATACAGATGCTTCCATTTCCATCACCTGCTTGATGTCATTTCTCCAGATTCTAGGAGATAAAGAGTACTGGAATGCCATGAAAACCATGGCCATGGTTGCTGACAAGTCCCTCATTAATTCATTAGTAGGATGTAATAGAATCAGGGCCCCTGGGATAAAAAACAAAAGGAGTATATTATTTCCAGGGTGATTGAATGCTAAAAGTCTGAAGATGTTTATTAATTCAAAAAGGAATCCCTTGATCCAGCATAGCAGTTTGTTCTTTAGAGCAAAACTAGTTTCATGATGCCAACAGTCCACTCTTTACTATTCCAGATGATAGTTGTGAAAAAATGCATACTTGGAATGCCCCAATTCAATGAGGAGGCTCATTTACAGCAATAACTGTGAATTTTTCATTCCTTAAATCATTATTTATTAAGGGGTCTACTATGTGTCAGGGACTGAGGTAGTCACTGGGATATAAAGACAAAAAAATTAAAGTTTCTATCCTCAAGGAGTTTATGTTCTATTGCAGGAAATAAAATGTGTACAGAAAAATATATACAAAAATGCATAATAATTTCAGAAGAGAAAATGAAGTGGCCACTGATAAATAACTAGGGAAATCTAGAAAGACTTCTTACAGAAGCATTGAATGGAATGAGAGATTTTGAGAGGTAGAAGTGAGAAGGAAGAACATTTCAGGCTTGTATAAGGTCAAAGAGGCAAGACACTGGAATGGGGCATAGGGGGAGAAAAAAGAAGTCCATTTTAACTAGAATATAGTGGGAGATAGAGTCTTGTGGAACTTGTCTACAAGATCAGTTGGAACCAGTTTTCAAAAGGAATTAAATGCCAAGTACAAGGGTTTGTATTTTATTGTAGATAAAATAAGGAATAAGGAGATCCTGAAGCTTCTTGAGAAGGGAAGACAAGGTAAGACCTTCACTTTAGGAATACCAGTTGGACCACTGGGTAAAGGATAATTAAATAGGGAAGAGTCTTGAGACAAATTAAGAGGCTGGTGCAACAGTCCAGAGGAGATGAGCAGAGAGCCTGAACAAGGCAGGTGACTAGTAAAGAAAAGAGATGATGAGTAAGATGTCCTGAACAAAGAACTGGCAAGACCAGGCAATTGACTGGATGTGAGGGGCTCTCTTTACTTTACTGGTTCTGATGCCAGATAGTATTTGGGTCTTCTGCTACTAGAGTTGTCCATTTATCCAGAACTCAAAGTTGTTTGCTCATGTTGATTTTAAGTTTTTAAACTTTTGAATTCCAGAAGAGATGCCATAGAGCACAGTTACACAGTCAAGAAAAAATAAGATAGACTATACTTAATAAAATTAAGAAGAACTAGCATTTAAATAGCACTTTACAACTGGTGATGCACTTTACAAACAGTATCCCATCTTATCCTCAAAACTATTCCTAGGAAGTTGACTGCTGGACAATGAAGTGAGGAAGATCTAAGTCCAAATCCAGCCTCAGACACTTACTAGCTATGTTACTCTAGACAAGTATCCTACTCTCTGTCTGCCTTAGTTTCCTTATCTGTAAAATGAGAAATCTTAGTAATAATAATAATACCTATCTTTCAAAGTTGTTGTAAAATGTATAAAATGAGATGTTATCTTAAAGTGTCATATAAATGCTAGGTTTTAGTAGATTCCCTATAACTTTCTAAATCAAAATACCCCCTTTTCTAGTCATCACTTTCCTATTTTTGGTGCCTATCCCTATTAGAATAATAAGTTCATTGAGAGCAGGCCTTTGTTTTTGTTTTTTATCTCTAGCACTTAGCACAATGCTTGGCACATAGCAAGCAAATACATAAGAAATGCTTCTTTATTCATTTTTTCCTCTTCATTATTTAAAGGCATGGACGATGAAGGAAGGCTGCTGTAATAGCCTAGGGAAAAGGTGATAGAGATCAGAATGAAGGAGGTGGCAGGGTAAGTAAATATATTCAAGAGATGTGATGAAGGTAGAATGACTGGAACTTGGCAATTAATTAGATTTGAGGCTGGGAGAATGAATGAAAAGAAAAAAGACAAAATTGATTCCTCTGTTTTGAGGTTGGGTAATCCAGAAGGTGCTTAAACTGAGAAGTGGGAGCAGAAACAGAGCCAGGGAGAAAGATAATGAGTTTAGTTTGGGATGTTGTTGTGTTGAACTTTGTTTCCAAAGAATATCCAGGTAGAGGCGAGTGGCAACAGCTGTATGCTTCTCCAGGTCATTGAACTTATGGGAGTGGATGAAATCACTGAGAGGGAGGGTAGCAAGAAAAAAAGAGGACCTAAAACAGACTCTTGAGTGAATAGTGTTATGGAAACCAACAAAGGACAGCATATCCAAAAGAGGATGACTGACAAAACCCCAAAATGCAAAAAGGTCAAGGAAAATATAGAGTATAAGGTCTGCTGGTTATCTGAGAGGAGAGCATAGGTTGTTGTAGGGAGCTTGATCCAAGAAAAAGGTTTCAAACAACTGTTATAAGAATCATGACAGAGAATCAAAAATGAGTATTAGAACTGCTGCAAAGCATTGAGTATCTATTTAGGTTAGATAATATTAATTTGCAGTAAACAGAGTCATCATGGTTTTATTGCTTCTAAAAGTATCTAACAACTTAGGAATGGGAACAGAGAAAGCAGATGATGGGAGTGAACCATGGTTGAAGATCAATATCAAATAAAAACAGAAGAAAAAGGTAGCAAGGGATTCAGACAGGACTGTACCTAGTTCAATTAGTCAAATACAATATTAATACTCTGAAGGAAAGGAAAGTGAGGCCAGATGTGAAGAGAATGGTATATAGTGATCCCTTCCACATCACAACTTTCCCCATGGCAGTTTTTATATATTTCAGGTTGGCATTTAAAAAAAATGGGAATTTGTGGAAGTTTGTGGAAGCCTGAGATGACACATGAAGGTCAGCAGATGAGAAAAAAAAAATTGCAAAAGAAACTCAGAAATGCAGAAAATATGTGTATATTATTGTAAAATATCAACATGTTTTATCTTTCAATACCATGATAATTCAGATTTCTCTGTTATGAAGGGGAGAGTCAAAAAAATTTACATAGATTTTCAAGATTGTGGGGCTGTCATACCCCTAAATCCCACAATGTGGAAGGAATAACTGTACTGGAAAACTGGGATCTGTTTGCTGTCTTCCTGATTGATCTGAACTCTGCAAACCCCTAATCTGGGTTTGAGTCTGAGCAACACAACTGTGGATTTTCCCTTGGTTGAAGACACAGTAGACTACTACTGCTGGACAGAATTACCATCAGTTATCTAGAAGGCTTTATAGGTTCAGAGCCACAGAACTGTAGTCTCCTTTGTTCTAAACTCCCTGCCCAATTATTCGGCTATATGTTTCACTCTGACCTGGGAGGGGAAAGATCCGAGATGTTGTTCCACTCCCACATCAGAATTACACAGCTGCTGCTGCTCACTTCTTTTCTGGTTGGTTGTCTAGTACATGACCTCCAAGCACAAAAGCTCCTTTTGTTGAGCATCCATCCCTCTGTGAAGGTTGTCTCCTTGATTTGCACTGTGCCCTAGTTCTGGGATATGAGTAACAAAGCTATCACGGGGCATGTGTTCTTGCTCCCTCACTACACAGCACTCTGTGCCGAATCAGAGACCTCTTTTTGTCCTGCTGTATAGCCACAGACTCAGCTCAGTCCCCACACATTGAAAAGTTCTGCACAGTGTTCTTCCACCAGATCTCATCGGCAGTATCCAAACATCTTACAGTCTATCACCCTATGCTGACTTTGGCTGGGAAAAATAAATAGTTATTGTTTGGAATTCCTGATCAGTAGTCAATCTGGTGCAATTCTAGAACACGATGGAGTAGTTATATGGAGGACCCGAGTAGTACCGCCTTCTCCTATTATGCCATCTTGGCTCATCTGTGTGCCCATTTCATTTTTAGCAGAATTGGTCTTATCAAAAACTCTCCAAAGGGAGTTCTTATGATTATACCTAAAATTTGAGGTTAATATAAAGTCCAGATTAGCAATGAAGGTATAGCATCATCATGCTGATCAAGTGCGTAAATGTTCTTCCCAGGTTGGCTTGACAACAGCAGAACGAATAGAAGCATCACCGGTAGAGCCAGATGCTGTTGTTTTTGGCTACACCTCTTGAGGATTCACCAGAGACAAAAAAAATAAATATTCTTTGGTCATGGCAGAAGCTGATGCAGAGATACCTAGTATTTTACTCTCTGTCACAATCCAAGGACAGCCTCATAGAAGGCTGGCTAGTTGTTGTGAGTGTGTGTGTGTGTGTGTGTGTGTGTGTGTATGTGTATGTGTGTGTGTGTGTGTGTGTGTGTGTGTGTTTAATTCCTTTGGAGTACCTGCTAGTGTTTTGATACTTTTTAGCTACCACATCTGTATGCTATGGTGATTTCCAGAGCAGGGTTATGGCAGAATATTTGTGCAGCAATAAAATACCATCATGCTGAAGACTTGCTTTTTTCTTGTCTGTTCTGTAATACCAGACTAACATCCCCAGCATCGAATCATGGCCAGGACGCAATCTCTGCCCCTCTCTACTCCATTCCTTTAGATGGCAGACTAGTCCTTCCTTTACTTTAGTTTACAGAACAGTTGACTCCACACACACCCCTCAATAACAACAATAATAATAGCTAACATTTTATATAGCACTATAAAGTTGAAAAGGAATTTAAGTTCATTTCTTTATTTGATCCTTACAACAACCCTATGAAGTGGGTGCTATTATTATCTCCATTTTAAAGATGAGGGAACTGAGGCAGAGAGCAGTTAAGTGACTTACCCAAGATCACATAGACAGTGACCATCTAAGGCAGAACCTGAACCAGGACCTTCCTGACTCCATGGAAAGGGGAGGAGTGGGGGAAGGGAAGGGGGGAGGGGGAGGAGAGGGAGGGAAAGGGAGAGGGGAGGAGAGGGGAGGAGGGGGGAGAGAGTGGGGAGAGAGGGGCAAAGAAAGGGAAAGAAGGGGAGAGAGGGGGAGGGAGGGGAGAGAGGAGGAGAGGGAAGGAGGGGGAGAGAAAGAGAGAGAGCTACACAGACTGACAGTGAGAGAGAGAAAGAGAAAGAAAGAAAGAGAGAGAGAGAGAGAGAGAGAGATATGAAATTTTAAAAAGTGAAGAAATTTAGAGCTGAAAAGACCTTACTTAGCTGACTCCTATTCCAACCCCTACATTCTTCAAATAAGGAAACCAAACTGTAGAAAGATCAAATGGTTTGCCCAAAGTCACAAGGCTAAGGTCATAGGGTAAGGTTTCCAGTTCTCCAGCTCACTTTCCACCATCACTACTACTATCACCACCACCACCACCACAACCACCACCATCACCACTTCAATCCCAATACCCTGGACTGGGAGAGATAGCTGACAATGAGAGGAAAAGCATATAACAGTTGGGGAAGGAGTGCTATACCCAACGATCAGGCAACAAGCATTTATTAAGCACCTACTATGTACAAAGAAGGCAAAAAACAATCCCTACTCTCAAGAAGCTCTGTCTTTTGGAGGAGACAACATGTAAACACATATGTACAAACAATCTACATATTATAGAAATTGGAAATACTGAACAGAAGGAAAACACTAGAATTAAGAGGAATTGGGAAAGGCTTCCTATAGAAAGTGGGATTTTAGCTAATATTTTAGAGTTAGAGAGAAGGGAAGAAGAAAAGGCATCAGACAGAAGAGATCACTATATGAGTATATGCAAATGCATATTTATCTTCTATTATTGTTAATTTCTTTGTATACATTCAAACCAAGCTGGTTTACTTGACAAAAGTCTATAAATCAGTAATTTGGACCTTGAAACAAATTTTCTCATAGAAATAATATTCTAATGTTCCCAGACTAGGTCACAAAAACCTATAACATAGATGAATTACAATATTAAGAGTACTACTCTACAATCTGAACACCATTTTATAATATTACTTTTCTATGAAATTCATTCTGAGTTCCAAATCAGGGTACTAGTAATACATTTTTCAATGCATTTCCAGAAATGGGAACCAAGGCTCCCCTTCCCTAGGCACTTTCCTTCCCTAACTGGGCCAATACAATGGAACTTAGATCACCAAGTCTAACAAAAATAGAGAGAAGACAGAGAACCCAAAAACTCTGGGCAGCCTTAGCCTTACTGGAGAAGTGGCTGAATCTCCAATGTCCCTAACAAGAATGGGAAGAGAAGGAAACGTCTTCTAGTAGACATAGGAGGGAACTTTAGTTGCTTATTGGGTGGACTGTTTTTTACAATAAATATGTCAGATTTGAGGCAAAATGCCTTCCACACTCAGAGAAAGAACTATGGAATTGGACTGCATAATGAAACAGACCATTTTCTCTTGTGTTATGTTTTGTTTTGTTTTATGGTTTCTCCCATTCATTTTAATTCTTCTATGCAACATGACTAAGGTGAAAATGTATTTATTAAGAATATATGTGAAGAAACTATATAAGATTGCATGCTGTCTTGGGGAGGATGTGGGGAAGGAGGGGAAAAAACTCTAAAATATATGAAAGTGACTGTAGAAAACTGAAAACAAATAAAATAATTTTAAAAAATAAATAAATAAATTTAAGTCAGAGACTTCCTTTATATAGAGGATGGTTCATCTAGATGTAGGTGTTATAAGTTTTATGTCCCCTTCTGGGTATGCCACCATAAATGTACTAGACTAGCTGTAAGGTTCCTGAAGACAAGGAACATATCTCATTCTTTCTTGCTGCACAACATACCATAATACCCTTCACATTATATGTCCTAAGATGATAGAATCATACGATTTGAGCTAGGATCACTCTTAAAACCCCATTATTCTACAAAGGAAACTCTTTTAATAAATGTTTATTAAATTGCATCTAATCTCAGCAAGAGTACTCAATTCAACAAGTATTATTAAGTCTCTGCTATACTCCAGGAACAGTTTCAAGCACTGGGGATACGAAGGAAAAAAATGAAACTACCCCTGCCCTCAATGAGCTTGTGTTTCACTGAGGGGAAATGACATTTACCTGGAATGTTAAATACAAAAATAGATATAAAGTGAGAAAGTATAAGTATACAGCCATGTGTTGTGGCTGATAGAGGCATAGGGCTGAGGTGTAAGCAGAAAGAAAAGTGGGTCAACAGAGATAAAGAATTAATGTAAGTAGAAAATCACAGGGAAATAGGTTTCCAAGCTGCAAGAGATATTAGAGACCATCTCGTCAAGTTCCCCCTCCCCTTTGCTTAAGAGATGATAAAATGGAGTCCTGGGGAGGTTAAATAACTTACCCAAAGTCACACGGTCAATTAGGAACAGACAATCAAGAACTAGAAATGAGGTCTGCTGATTTTTAGGACAATGTTCTTTCCTCTAGACCACAAGAAAGACAATTCTTTAACCCCCTTCTTTCTTCATCTCTATGAGGTATAGAACATCAAAGGAACCTGCCCCTTGATAGCAATACTGTCAGAAGATTCAAGAGGCAGGGCTGTTGACTCTCCAATTATTATTTTGGTTGCATTCTAATGTTTTGCTCGTCTGCCCTCATTTCTTATCCAACGACACCTGATATCCCCCTTATATTACTATTAATGCCAGTCCATCAAAAGCATTACAGCATGAAACTCGAAAAATACATTCTTAGCCCCTTATCCCCCAGAGGTGGCCTCTCCCAGTCAAAGAGCAAAATAGATCAAAGAGCCCCAGTTGAAAATTGTGCACAATAATGGCTGTTCTGAGTAAATAGAAGACACCAGGGGCTGTCAGAAATGTTTCTTTCACCTGAGCTAAATTGGGTTTTAACAATTGTTTTCTAAGTACACCTGATGGTCCTTAACTGGGAGACTGACATCCATATCTTCCAGAACAAATATTGTGTTGGTACAAGTGTAGGCTCATGGGATAAATCATGGTGGTAAAACAGATCGCTGTTGTTGACAAGAGCTAAAAATGTTTCCCTGCCACAGCTTTCATCAACAACCATCAGTAAACTACAATAGCCAGTCTCAGGGCCCATCACTGTCAGAAGATGTGTAACCTGGATGTAGGAAATTTCTTTCTCAAGAGGAGACTACACTGGGGAGAGGGAGGAGGAAGGAGACCTTACTCCCTGCAAGGAAAAAGCTAGACAGGCAAAAACATGAGGAATGACCCTGGTTTACCATACATATATAGAAGAAATCAAATCAAAGTGACAGTCATTCCTCCAGCGCCTGTTCTGTTCAATGTACTGAGGGGGAGACAAAGTATAATCCAGCATACTTCTGGACCTCTGGGAGGTTACCCTCTAGTTTGGGCAGCAAAGATATCCACACATGATAGCAATGAAAAACTTAAATAAAAATTCAAGAAAAAAGAAACATGAGGTGAACCGAGTAATTGCCAAGGGAAAATAATGACAATAACTGTTGTTAAGGTTGAGGAAGGGGCACCCTGGTAATTCTGATCTGGAGTGATAGGAATATTTTGACAGCCCGGTGTAATGGACAGAATAGCAGGCTTGGAGTCATTAAGACCTGGGTTCATGTGCCACCTCAGACACTGGCCAGTTGTGTGACCTTGAGCAAATCCCCCAGTTGCTTAACCTCTCTGTACTTCAGCCCCGTTACCTGTAAAATGATGGTGTTGGATTTGATGGCCTCCAAACATCCTTTCAGTTCTAAACCTATGATCCTAGAAGTCATTTGAACTAGACATGTTCTAGAGGGGTGGGGGAGATGAGAGGTGGGGAATTTCAGCGGTAACATAGGACCAAAATAACAGGATCCATACTGGTTAATTGGTCTATTTTCTCCATTAGCTCTGTACCTTCTCTAGGAGGCTCGGTTCCGCTATTCCAGAAGCATTTTTCACCCACATCCAAGGAGATGCTTCGAATATTGCCTTCCCACCATTTTTACCCTCTTTTTCATCTTATGTTTGTTTGGATGCCATGTTTCACCTTCCACAGCTTCTAGAACAAGACCTGAGCATCCTCTGCCCTCAGTGAGAGCACTACCTTTGAAGCACTAGCCCCTTTGGAGTTCCCCCGCCCCTCTGGTGCATCTTTGACAGTGTCGCCCGTGAACACTGCTTTAGCATAAAAGATTTCTGTCCCTTTGTGATGTCTCTGAGTTTCCGGCACACTCAGCAGCAGCCTGCTTCTTCCCTAAACGATGATCCATCCTCTGAATTTGTAATCCCTCTGTATTTTATCACTGATTGTGAAGAGTTTTGTGATGCAAAAGACACCATTGAAAATGATTTGGGGATGAATCTGGCTTATGTGCTCACGGGAGGGTTTCCTTTCCTTTTCTACCTTATGCAGAAGAGAAACTAAGCCCCCCCCCCCCCCCCCCCCCCCCCCCCCCCCCCCCCCCCGCCCCAAGAAGCACCTCTCTCTCTCTCAGGTCTATTTTCACATGAACGTGGGGGCCTAGCAAAAAGGAAGCACACCTCTGGGGTGTGACCAAAGACAGCAAACTACTTTCCCCAAGGTTTGGGGTGTGACAAAAACCCAAAGTAGGTTTTGCAAAGCCAAGCACTTTTCTCCTCGTCTTCAACAACCATGTGCACAGCAAGGGGATTTTGGTCCATTATGTTTCTGATTCATTTGCACTTAACTCATCAAGATGTTGTTTTGTATGAGCTGTTTGATGTCCGAAGCACCTTATGAGCCTTTTTATAACCCTTTTATCTCAGAAGCTGCGAATCCTGCTTAGCCAAGAATAAACAGAACTGGAAGGTTCGAGCTCAGTTCAAAGCTAGAGCCCCTCAGGTTGGAATTGGCCAAATAGGCTGGCTTTTCTGAGCTGGTGTTGCTTTTAATTGGGGAGAAAGGCAGAGAAAACAAACTCAGTGCATCCGAGGAAAGCAGGACAGAAGAGGGGATAAAAAAAAACAAAAAACCACTATCCCTGATTCATTAAAGCTTCATGTAGGGCCTGGTAAATGTTGTAATGAGATGACATTGATTAGTCCTGGAAAAAGACTGTCACTTTTTCTATCAAGCCTGTTTATGAAAGGTACAAGGGTAGCAGACTGGGGGTGGGGGTTAGAGAGAGGGATGCAAGGTGTGGGGAGAGGAAGAAGCAACATTCCCTTTTTGTTTTTTTATTGGGAGGGGGCTGTTCCTCAGATGAATGAACTCATATGTACTAGCTAACTTTGCTGGAGTTTAGGAGTTGTATTTAAAACAGATTTTATCCTACAGTGATATTAATTTGATAGGATCCCTGATCTGTAAACCATTGGTTATCTTGGTCTCTCCTGATAAGAAAAAAAAAAGTGGCGAGGATTTCCAGTTGGTGAGCACATTTGGGCAGAATCTTTCACACGTCACAAATTGCAGATGGGAGGCAGTGATCTCGAACATGCAGTCACATTGCGTGACCATCTGACACCTTCCATTTAGAAAAATAATACTTTCCTCCCAGCATACGCTCCCTGCTGCAACCAGCACCAAAAATTATGCCTAGGAGAGCTGTTCCTCCTAGACCAGGGTCTTAAATATTTCTTAGGCTGCTTTTAAAAGATTCATACTGCAGCAGCAGCACCTAGCCTGCCACCCGACTCGCCCACAGAAAATCCTGAAACCGCCGCCCAGGCTTCCTCCAAGATGCTGCTGATAACAAAAAACAGCCACAAAGAACAAAAGGGGCTGGGGCTGGGGGTGGGGGAGCGGGAAGGAGACAGGAAAATTAAACCCGGCACGTTGGCTAGGTGATTTATCCCCGTCCTCGGCGCGATGCGAGAAGATCCATGTTCAGTGCAATGGACTTCTTTGTGGGCGCGTGTCTAACCTGTATCCCAGGGGGCAAGGAATTTCGCAGTCCCCAGGAGAGGGACTGAAGTCCCCCGGATTGTACAGCGCACTCACTTCTGTGCCCGCGTCCTCTACGCGCCCCCCTTACTCATTTCCTAGTGGGGGGTTGGGGGGAGGCGGAGCGAGAGCCTAGATTCCTTGGCTATCCATTTAATGACCCCTGGCAGTAGGCATGACAGAGGCTTCCCATAGCCATGTGCAAACAGGGATTTTCTAACTAGCATCTTTGAACCTCTTTCCCAAAGATGTCAATAAATCCCACCTCAAAATAACATCCTCTCCAGCCTTCATACACCCCATTCCCCGTAACATTCCCCAGCACACACATAGGACTTTCCTCCTGGTTCCTGAGGTGTGCCAGAACCAGTAGAAGTGTCCTCTTTTGGAAGGGAAAAAAGCCGGGCTGCTTACAGCAGTTGGGAGAGCACCAAGGCTGGAGTTAAACAGCTGCTGCCCCATGGGAGCCGCCCGAAACAGCTTTCTTAAAGGCTGGAGGAGGGGGGCTGATTTCCTCAGTGAGAGCCGAACAAAGGTGTCCTGGGGGCCAGAGCAGCGAAGTGCCACCTGCTTGGCAACAAAAAGAAAAGAACTTAGAACTTCTTCCAGTTTCACATTACCCGAGGTTTGTGGGGATTTCCCCAAAGTAGCAGGTGAGTGGCTGAAAGCTGTAAACATCAGGATCTCCTCAAAATGTAGCAAACTCAATCCGAGCTGCTCTTCAGATCCAAATAGAACACCTATGGTATACAGTCAATACAGAATACAGTCCATATAGCTCATTCCCGCCGTTTGACTGACAAAGTCCTTTTAGCCCGTGGTGTTACCAGAGAGAGTAACTGTTACCAAAATTGACACTGTGCTACCCTAAATACAAGGCAAGGAATGAACAATAAAAGGAAGAAATGAAAAAAGAATGGGAGGAGGGAAGGGAGGAGATTAAAAAAATGGAAGGGAAGGGAATATGTACATTTGGGAACTGTAGAGTGCTAGTAACATTCCCTCCTCTCCCCCCTCACCTCATTGCGTTCTACCCCAATAGTAAAGAACTAGGAACTACAAAAAATGTTGAGGCAGCTGACAACCATAACACCAATTTTTCCTTGAAGTAGAGGATGGTCACTGCCCAGGTGAGCAGGAGTGGTTGTCCCCAAGATGAGCCTAGTGTCAGTTTTGTGGTGAAATGAATTATTGTTTCCCTGGGCTCTTTAAGGAGATGAGATCTAATAATTTTCAAGCTGGAAGATACTTTACAGGTCATCTGGTTCAACATCTTCATTTTACAGGTGAGAAAAATGAGGTCTAGAGAGGTGAATTCACTTGTGAAGGCTAAGATAATACATTTGATCTGAGCCTCACGTATTTAAAGCATCAGATACCTTCTTTAAGTTAAAAGAACAAAAGGAGGAGGCATCTTTTTTATCTTTCCTACAGTGTTCCTGCAAGAATATTCCTAACATTCCTATGGTGAAATATATATGAATTTGATATTTTTCTTCCCATAACCTTTTTTTTGCTCCTTCCACTGTCTTTGTCCTCTGTTTTTATCTCTCCCTGTTTCTCTGTGTCTCTGTGACATATGCATATAAACCTCTAATTACGTATTTTGTATGATATTACCTGTTCTAATTCCCCTGGTCAATGTAGCTCATACCCACCATTTGACTGACAAATGTCCTTTTTGCCTTTTGTGTTACCAATGAAAGTAATCAATACTGAAATTGACACTGTTAATGTCAATGCTACCCTACCCTAAATACAAGGCAAGGAGTGAAGAATAAAAAGGAATGGGAGGAGGGAAGAGATTTTTAAAAATGGAAAGAAAGGGAATATGTACATTTGGGAATTGTAGAGTGCTACCAACATTTTCCTCAGGCACTATTCATATTACCTATTACTTTTCCATAGGAACTGTAATGTCCTTATTCACAAGACAACCAAGGGCATTGTTATCTAGATATCCAAAGAAATACAAATATAAACAGATATAAACTAAGAAATGAATTTGTTTTGATCTGATTGTTCAAAACAATTAAGGAAGCAGAGCTTGTAATCTCTATTTCTTAGCCACAGTGTCCAAATATTTCAGATGTTTCTCAGTCTTCCCATAGATACCTCATTTCTTATTGCCTTGCCTTTGCTCAAGGCTCTCCCATGCCTGAAATGCTCTCTCTCTTCCACCCCCATCTTTCTGAGCGCCCCCATTCAAAGCTCACTCATGTGCTGTCTTTTGTGGTGCTTTTCTTGACCCCTCCCTGCTATTTGCTGGTCCCTCCGCATTGTCTTTCACTTATTTTCCATATCTCTTTCATAGATATATACATGTTGTCTCCTCAAGTAGACTACAAGCTTCTTGAGAACAGGAACTGTTTTATTTTTGTCATTGTGTGCCCAATGCCTGGACTATAGGAGGTAATAAATGTAACAGATGTTTATTGATCGATTGACATTGTTTATTGGGACCTAATATAGGAGGTAGGATGAGTGCAATTACTATATCTATGGTTCCCCCCAATTAGGATTAGAATGATACCTTTTCCAATGAAAACCATACAGTAAAGATGGAACATCTTGTATTTGTTTGAACCTGTAGTTCTACTTCCTCATACAACAGAAAATAACTTCAGGGGACAGTTTTCTTTTTCATGAAATCAAGCACCCTCAATTTAGAGATATGGAAGGAAAGTAAGTGTTCAGTGTGTACAATGCATTCCAGAAATAATACAGTAGCATAATATGGGAAAACCAGAGGTTGAATTCAATTCAACAGCTATCTGTTTAACTCTTTCTATGTGCAAGGCATTCTGTTTGGTACTGGAGATACAGAGAAAGAAATAAATGAACAGTACTTGACTTAAAAGAGCTTATATTCTTTGTCTCTAGTACTGGTAGAATCCTCTGATAGTGATGAAGTTAGAGATGGGGCCTGCCTCAGGTGGGTCCGATACTTCCAGTTCAAGATTGGAATAGGAACTGGACCTAGAATTTTATTGGTATAGGTAGCTTCCATGTAAGGAAAATCCCTTTACCAATGCCAGTCAACACCTTCTCTGTGATAGATAGATAGATAGATAGATAGATAGATAGATAGATAGATAGATAGATATTAATATAGATCTATCTATATAGATATGAAAATATAGATATGTCTATATATTTCTAGATACAGACATCCTAATGTCTATGTGTATGTATACAGAGAAATATATACTCCATAACATAGAAATATCAATAAAATATATCATAAATATAAATTAAATATATAAGTAATGTATTAAAATATATAAATATATTTAGTTTTATATTATGCACAATAAATAAATTTATGTTCAAGATATATAATAAATTAATATAATATGTAGTACAAAATAAAAATAAGTTTATAGTTTGTGAATATAGTAAATAAAATAAATTCTCTTAAAGAATTTTCTAGAGATCTAATACAATAGTACTTCTATACTGGGTTGCACAACTAGAACACATCAGTTGATTGGTACACTTCCTCCCAGATAACAGTAATAAAAGGAGGTTTGCTCAGCCACAACGTGGAAAGAGTATTTAGCAGGACTATTGTACATTTCAGTTAAGCACAGCCTCCTCCTCCTGTATGTATGGATTTGTTTGACCATGGCAATGCCAGTATCTAGAGCCTTATCCTCCTGAACTAATCAAGTTCCTAGTCAGTTTCGTTATTTTTCATGGAAAACAAACTAAAAATAAGCATGCCTACGTACATGGAAGACATCGTTCCTACCACAGAATCAATAGGAATATTTGAAAGTGGAATACTAAAGAAAGACAGAGGAGGGGAGGGAGGGGAGAGAGGGGGTGGGAGAAAAAGAGAGAGAGGGAGGAGAGAGAGAGAGAAAGAGAGAGAGAGAGGGGTGGGGGGAGAGGGGGGAGAGGGGGGAGAGAGAGATGGGGAGAGAGAGAAAGAGAGAGAGAAAAAGAGAGACAGAGAGAAAGAGAGAGAGAAAGAGAGAGAGGAGAGAGAGAGAGATTTTATTAAGTTGTATGTGCCAAATGTGTTAAGCATGGGCCAAACAAATCCAGGCTATCACAACAGTCCTACCCTCTGAGTTTACATTTTTTTGATTCATTAATTTATGGAATAAAACAAGCATTTCTGTAACATAATATAATAAAAAAGATGATTGAACATGAAACTGCAGATCTATTATGTACTACTTGCTATTCCATGTATATATACATATACATAAATATACATATAAATGTGCGTGTATGGGTAATACTTACCTTATAACGGGAAAAGACAAACACAACTGTCTCACCCTAGAGCTTACATTCTAATGGGACAAGACAGTATGTATACACATGTAAACATATATAGGTGTCTATAATTACATACATAATCTATACATACATGAATGCATATATATAGACACATACACATATAATGTGTGTGTGCCTCAAAGAAGGGAGAGGTGAAGGGTACCTGTTGGGAGTAATTCAGTAAGTAAAGAGAAGAGTCTAGAGGCAGTTGAAAGGAAAATACAATTATGTCTAGGATGTTTCCAAAACTGGTGGTCCTAAGGAGAGAGAGTTACCAATGAGGAAAAGAAGTCTCTGAGGCAAAAGTTTTCAAGAAAGGCATTTCAGCCAGAGAAGGAGGGAGAGTCCAAAGAGGGTTGAGGTGAATTGAAATATTGACAAATTTGCAGTCTTTTCCAAAAGTAATTAAAATATATCTAGACTAACCATTCATCAATTTTATTTATTTTACAAGACAAATTGTTTTGTATGACTTTCATTGGTTTAGATCTCCAGAAACGGTCACTGTTTATGGTACCCAGTTCAGCATTATGAATTCAGTCCTTTCCTTCAGCATCTTCAAAGGAAACTTAACACAAAATTATTCAGATAAATAGTGAAGGAATGTGATGGTTCACTCCATTATAACCTTTCTCTCTCCCGTAGAAGTAGTATAGAGGAAAGAACAAAGGTGCCGTCATTTGTCCAAGACTTACATGATGACAAATATGTCTTTTTAAAATAGACAAATTGATCAACTTTCTTTTTTTATTTTGCAATCATATTAAACATATTTCTGCATTTGTCATGTTTTAAATAAGAATCAGAACAAACAGGAAAAACCACAAGAAAGGGAGGAAAATGCTTCAATTTGTATTCAGAGTCCATGGTTTTTTCTCTGGATGTGGATAGCATTTTCTATCATGAGTCTTTTGAAATTATGTTAGATCAATGTATTGCTGAGAGGACCTAAGTCTATCAAAGTTGTCATCTTACAATGATGTTTCTGTATACAGTGTTCTTCTGGTTCTGCTCACATCACTCAGCATCAGTTCCTGTAAGTCTTTACCAGTTTTTCTGAAATCCACCTGCTCATCATTTCTCATAGAACAATACTATTCCATTACATTCATGTACATTCATGTACCACAACTTGTTCAGCCATTCCTCAATCAGTGAGTATCCTCTCAGTTTCCAATTCTTTGCCACGACAAAAAGAGCTACTAAGAACATTTTTGTACACATGGCTCATTCTCACTTTTTTATCATCTCTTTGGGATAAGGACTTAGTAATGGTATTCTGGTTCAAAGGGTATGCACATTTTTATATCCTTTTGGGCATAGTCCCAAACTGCTCTCTAGAATTGTTAAATCAGTTCATAACTCCACCAGCAATGCATTAGTGTTGTAATTTTCCCGCATCTTCTCTAACATTTATCATATTCCTTTTCTGTCATGTTAGTCAATCTGATAGGTGTGAGGTGGTACCTCAGAGTTGCTTTAATTTGCATTCCTCTAATCAATAGTGATTTAGAGCATTTTTATTGATCAATTTTCTTTCCCTTGTTTAACCCTTCCCCCAAAATTATTTGTTTCTGCTAATATTTGGTTATTAAAGGTTATGAGACTCAAAAGTCAATCACTCAGTTCAACAACAAAAAATTATCTTCATTCAGTGTCACTATTTTCAGGAACTCAGACAAAAGTAAGATTTTGTTTTCTCGATGCCAGTATACACCTAGTATATATAAGTGTACTGTAAGAAAGAGTTTTCAAATTCTACTATGAACACTACCATAATATCTGTATGGTGAATGCCCCCCACACTCTGGACTAGAGTCATATGGTACAGGCAAGCATTGATGAATTGCAATCTTCATTATTGGAGAGGATATGCATCTTGAGGGTGTCCATTGCAAATCCATTGCAATATTGGAGTCATAAGATTATGAGTTAGGGCTGGAAGGAATCTTTAAGGTCATCTATTCCAACTCCTTTCATTTTAAATATAAGGAAACTGAAGCCCAGAGAGGATAAGCAACTTGACAAAGGTTATAGGGAGTAAACAACACAGCTGTTATTTGAAACTAGGTCCCCTAAGTCCTGAGGCCGATTCCCACAGTGTTATTCTGTGGAGCTTTTGAGGGAGGGAGAGAAGAAGGGAGGAGGAGAGAGAGATGCTCTTTAGACCCTATTTCTTTTATGCTGGATTGAATATCAGCTATGACTACAGAGGTAACTAGTTAATTAGACCTTCGCTCTAAATCCATGGCATAGATGTGCTCATAGCCTCAACCTTGCTTCTCCCCAGGGAAAATTCACTATATTCAATTGAGAGACGTCTGTTTTAGAAGCAGGGATGGTAGGTAGTACATTGATGGTAGGGAACATGTAATGGTCCATATTCCCACTGTTTCAGATGCTTTGGGATCAACCTACACAATGACCAAAACTGTTTTCTTGAGAAAAAGCAATCTTTATGAGACTCATGTAGGCACTGGAAATACTGGAGTTACTACTTCAGCCTTGTCAGGCTCTAAGTAGGTTATGAAAGCTAGGGGAACAGCCAAGTATTCAAAGCATATTTTGCTACCACTCACAAAAGTTCCATTTCCATATCTGACTATAATCTGTTGTTGTTCTATATTTTTCAGTTCTTATAACCCATTACAGCATCCTTCATTATTTCTGTGAGGACCAGTTCATCTCCTTTTCATCTGTGTCCTAAGCTTTTACCCTGCACTGACTACACACTTCCTTTTATATCTCAACCACTTGATGAATCCTCTACTCTTTCACCCCTTGTCTCCTCATCTTATTGCAAAGCACATGTTGTCAAGTCCCAACCCTAGATTTCTCCCACTGTCAATCTCCTTCATTCTTATTCACCTATTGCTGAAGGAAATCATGATACCATGAGGATTAGGTCCACTATAAATTTCTGTTTTTGTGAAGGTGGAGTTCAAATCACCCCAAGATGCATGAACAAGGTCCGGACACACACCTAAGTTGTGTAACAGAAGGTATGTTCAGATTGGAGGAGAGATTTGATCATGTCCTTTAGTGCATATAAAACCTGTGAGCTAGTTGATATCTTGGAATTATGGATTCAAGAAAGCAGCACACCAAAAGAATGTTCTAGAGTTAGACAAACCTCTGAGAAGAAACATGTTTTGAGGAGAGGGGAAGAAAGATCCTTCATTTTAGCCTTCTTGGCCTTCTCTCCACTCCACAGCCATGTTGATTCTTTGATGCTTCTGGAGGATCTTAGATTTCCCATCCTCCTATTTTGCTCTAGCAACATCCCCCAGAATAGCTGATGGGGGGTTATGTGTGCATTGGGAGTCTAGGACAGACTAGGCACAAATTCAAGACTGAATGAAGAGTCTAATGGGAAAAAATACATCATGCCTAAGGGAAAGCATTTGAGGACTCTAGAAAAAGCATTTGAGGACTCTAGGCCCCCTTTGTCACTCATTTTCTAAGCTTGTGCTCATTCACACCTGCAATTCTCATGTGCTCATGGGAGGAAATATCACAGGCTTTGGGGAAGACATTTGTATCTAGTATTTTTATTATTTTACCTTAATAAATACCTTTTTCCAAAAATAAATTAAACCTAGCAAATTAGTATCATCTGATAATCATAGCGAGACTCCTAGCAGTAGGAACTCATGATCTATACAACTAGAAATGTACCCCTAAATCTTCAAAACTACCCCTAGAGACAGGAAAGAACTTAATAGCTGGACTCTGCGGACCCAACTCTTCAGTGCAAGTGGACCTTGGGATAGTCATCTCACTTGTGTTTCATCATCTAATTTCAACTGTGCTTTCCTTTCAAGTCAATAAGCTTTTTCAGCATTCACTGTGTTAAGCATTGAGGATCCAAAGAAAGCCCTGATAATAGGACAGCAACCAGGTTTCCCTTTAGAAGTAGCCAGATGGTACAGTGTCTTGAGTTCTGAACCCAGAATCAGGAAGACCTTCATTCAAATCTCGTCTCAGATATTTATAAGCTGTGTGACCCTGGGCAAATCATTTAACTTCTACTTTCTTAATTTCCTCAATTGTATAGTGTGCATGATATTCGCACCTACCTTCCAGGGTTGTTATGAGCACCAAATGAGATAATATTTACAAAGTGTTTAGCAGAGTGCCTGGCACATAGTAAGTGTTTAAGTACTTATTTCAATACTTCTTTACCTTCCCTCCTTCCCTCAAGGAGCCTGAATTCTAACAGAAAAGACAAGATGCATGTATCCATATCACACACATACACATGCACATTTTACAATATAATGTTAATTGGAGGTCATCTCAGAACGAAGTTAATAGCATTGAGGGAGACCAGGAAAGGTATCACCATTGCAAGTTCATTACTCTGTTCCCCCCTAATCAATCCGTTATCCCACTTTCCACAAGGAATGTCCCAAACTTCTTTGTCTTTCTTCAAGTCTTCTATATCATCTCTTCCCCTGACTCCTCAGCTGAGAACTTTGTCTCATTCATCACTGAAAAAACTGAGGCCATTAGCCAAGCCAATTCCCCTTCTCTTTGCCTTCTCATCTCACATCACTCAGGACATCTTCCCCTCATCTCCTTCATTCCCATCTCACATGAAGAGGCTGGTTCTTCTTTCCAAGACCAATCCCTCTACATGAACTCTTGATGCATGTACTCTTCCCATCTTCTCCAACAGATTGCATCAACTATCATTCCTATTCCTCCCTTATATTCCTTAAGAAAATGTTTCAAACTCTTCTTTATAATTCAGCATCTATCTTTATTCCTGTGTGGTTAAGCCAGATTTGTGGGGTAAAAGTCACCCTGGGCTGCATCCTAAGCTCCAGGGCTCTTCAGAATATATTATCCCATTACTTCCTCCTTTTTCTAGTCAGTATTTGCATTATTTGAATGTCCTTTCCTTTGTATTTAAGGTCTTTATCCTGACGTCTTGCAGAACTTATTGTTTTTGAATTGAAGTGTTAAATTTTACCACTAGAGTTTGTAGCCTTGGCTTTTTTTCTGGAGGTAATCTATGAATTCTTTCAATTGGAATTTAATTTTCTACATTCAGAAGTTCTGGGCAGTTTTTTTTCTATTGTTTCCTTCATTATGATATTAATGTTTTTTTGACCTGTAGTATTCTTCTGGGAGATCTATGATCCTTAGAATATTCTGCACATCCTGTCTTTGAGATCAATATGTTTTGCTTGCATAAGTAACAAATTTTCTTTCGATGCTATCGTTTTTCACTTCACATCTTCTGGATTGTCTTTCACTTTTGAGTATTTGCATTCACAATTTATTATTCCCTTCTTTGTTCCTTTGGTGAGGCTTGCCAATGCAGATCCAAGTTTTTTTTTTTATTCTGCCCATTATTTTTGCTGAGCAGACCATAAATTCTGCTCTCATGATTCTCAATTCTTTTTTAAAACACTCAGAAACAGCATGGGATGGTTTTATTCATAGATGTCTGAACTTGTTTACTAGATCTAGAGGCCATATTTTCTTCCATTACTATTTTTCCTATTGATTTATCCATTTATCTTCAAGGTCTTTGAGCTTTCCTCTTCCTGAAACCTTTTGTAATTTCATTCTTTTTTCTCTCCATATTTCCTTATCACTCACTTTCTGACTCCCACTCTTCAGATTGTGGTTTCTTTGGGGGCTGAATCTCAAAGTATCTTAGCCTCCTCCTACACTGGACAAGTCATGATTCACCAGCTTAGGTCTCTGCCCAAACTGACAGTTGGATGCTTTGCTCTTTCCCTCAAGATTGGTAGAGTGCTACCCAACCTCCCATATACACAGTGTCCTGTACTAGTGATCAGTCCCACTCCCTCTGTTCCTCAGTTTTCTAACCTGGCACCAACAGTTTAGAGCTTTGCAGCACTGGTGTTTCAGGGTTGTAGCCTCCATCAAGCTTTTCCTCTTGAAAGGCTGTGGCCAAGGTGTTCATCTATGCCTGAGCAAAGTTCTGAAGCCTAGAGACAGGGTCTCCATGGCCCTAGACAGGGAAGGGGGGATGAAGTTGTAAACATGTTGTGTCCTTGAGTCTCCTAATGCAGCCTCAGTGCTAGTGTCATAAAAGGTAGACCTCAGGGTCTTCTTGTTGTTCAGTGTCCAACTCTCTATAATTCCATTTGGAGTTTTCTTGGCAAAGATCCTGGAGTGGTTTACCACCTTTCTCCAACTCATTTTGCAGTTGAGGAAACTGAGGCAAAAAGAGTTAAATGACTTGCCAGGGGTCACACAACCAGTAAATGTCTGTTACCAAATTTTAATTCAGGAAGATGTCTTCCTGATTCTAGATGAGTTCAGGATCAATGAGCATCAGTAAGCATTCATAGTTTTGTTTTACCTTGTTTTTGGACTCTGGTGTTCTAGACCATTGAGAAAGCAGTTGACTTCTCTTTGGAGTATAATTTGTTCTTTGGTGAGGTTTCAGAGATCATGATGAACAGGGAAAATGTCTAGTATTCCATTTTTTCTCATGTGACCTGGCTCTTTCCCTTAAGATCATCAGTTTCTTTTAATGTATTGACCCTACTACCTTCAAATACAGGTTTTTTTCCTTTCCTATAAAATCTTCATTTGATCCTACCATCTCTGTTGACCATGTTTCTGCATCTTTTCTCCCCTCCCTGGCCCCTTCCTACCTTTCCAGTCTTCTTAAACTTTATTCGCCCAATTCTCTACATCTGCCTTATTTTCTCTTCCTTGCGTTCTATACTGTCTCCCATCTTCATGCCTTTCCACTCACTATCCTCCATGCTTGAAATGTTCTCCTTCATCTCTGCATCTGAGTTCCTCAAGATTCCTTCATAACTCAGCTGAAATCCAACATTCTGAAGGAGACCTTTCCCAGAACCCACAGGCACTGGAGCCTTTCCCTCTGAGATTACTTTCCATCTATTCTTTATATATCTTATATGTACCTAGTTACTTATAATTGCATACCCCATTAGAATGTGAATACCTTGAAAGCAGGGACTGTTTTTGTCTTTATTTGTATGCCCATCACTTAACACAATGCCTAGTACATATGATGGTATGCTTTCTTACTAACAAGGTGTCTATTTTTTTTTGCCTTTTTCTCCCTTTCTCTCCATTTCCACTGCTACCACCCTAATCCAGTCCTTCAGTAACTCAGACTAGCAATTACTCTCTAGTCAGGAGTTCTGCCCCCACTCTCTCCTACACGTCAGTCCTTCATGTATGCTACTGCCAGATTCATCTTCCTTAAAGATCATTTTCATCCTGTCACTCCCTCACTCCAGAAACTTACAATGGTTCACTATAACATATTGTCCTCCACCTAAATTGTTCTAACTTTCAAGGCCTTTCATAATGTGATCTATAAAAACTTATTAGCTGTTCCTCTCTAATATGAATTCTCCTTTTACAACAGGCTTTTCCTCCTGTCCCTCACACAAAACTTGCTTATTCTCCCCTCTATATCATGCTATTCTCTGCCCTGCCCTAAAATACACTTTTCTCATACTTTACATTCAACTATATCCTAGCCATCACTCAAGACCTAAAGTCCAACCTCCAGTCTAAAATTTCCCTGACAAGGCCGTTCTGTGTTAATGACTCCCTTCTTTAATGTCCCTTGTGTTTGCTATTGAGCCATTTTAGTCATGTCAGACTCTTCATGACCCCATTTGGGATTTTCTTGGCAAAGATAGTAGAATGGTTTGCCATTTCCTTCTCCGGATCATTTTACTGATGAGGAAACTGAGGCAAACAGGGATAAGTGTCTTGCCAAGGTCATGCAGCTAATAAGTGTCTGAGGTCAGATTTGAGCTTAGGGCTTCCTGACTCTAGGTGCAGCTGTCTATCCCTTCTGCCATTAAGCTGTCTCTCCTGTTTACAAAATGCAATAACCTTATCTTTATAACTTTATCATTGTTCTGTTTTTGTTTGTGCTGCCTAATCTAGTGCCTTACAGTATGATTTGTGAGTTTGTAACACTGTTATATAAACTGCTGTGTTAATCACTGTTTCACAAATGTATATTTTATCTTCCCAGTGAAAGATAGAAGCAGAAAAGGAAGAGGGATGAAGCTCATGATTTCATTAGTATGTAAAATTCCTAGAAAGGGAAACCACCTCCATCGATGCAGGCTGGCACTTTACAGTCTTAGAGCAAGCACTGAGAGGTTGACTTGCTCAGAGTCAGTCACACAGCTAGTATATTAGCAGAGGCCAGTACCTGAACCCAGGTCAGCCTGATTCAGACCATTTCTCAATTCGTTATACTATTACTGCCACTGAGGTATATTATGTACATATATATATATATGGATAAATATTCCTAATTAGGACTCTATATAGGTACAGCTAGGTGCATAAAGTGCCAGAGCTGGAGTCAGGAAGACCCTGAGTTCAAATCTAGCTTCAGACACTTACTAGCTGTGTGACCCTGGGCCAGTCATTTAATCCTGTTTGCCTCAGTTTCCTCATCTGTAAAATGATCTGGAGAAGGAAATGGCACACCACTTTAATATCTTTGCCAAGAAAACCTCAAAATGGAGTCACAAAGAGTTGGACATGGCTACAAATGACTAAACACAAACAAATAGCCTTTCATCTTGGTTTGTGTATCAGCAAGCACCAGGCCATGAATGTGTACATGTTTATCAAATATAGTGTGAGGCTGTTGCTAAAGATGACAGCATAGAGAAGAAGAAGGATCATGGATCCAGCTGCTTGACTTGGCAAAATTTTGCGTTCTGTTGCCCCCAACATGACTTTTTCTCACTGATGCCAAAAAGGATTCGAATGCTTCCTAGAGCAGCCGCCCCCTTCCTTACTCATCGACCTTTCTCAGACTGCAAGTCCTTTTGGCTCATAGCTAATTTTAATTCACAGGTACGTGTGTTGCTGCTGGGCATGTTGTTTTATAACATTTTGCATTTTTATATCACTTTATTTTTGTGATTCTCTCTATAATCATCAAGAGGTAGAATGTTTTCACTATATTTTGTGTCAACGCCTTCCCTAGAGCATTAGGAATCATGAGTATTGTGCCTGGAAAAGACTCGTTTCTTTATGGTCATTGTGCTGCTAAATAAGATGATAGGTTCTGCTCTTAAGTGGCCTGTAGCATGGACAGGGCAGCATTTATTTGTGGGTCGCATCTAAAATGAAAGCTGCACTGTCAGAATAAAAGCATTTTTCCTTCATAGGTGTTATTTTCTTTAGGTGTAATTTTCTATACCTATAACTGACTTGTTTTGCATATTATGGGTTTTTTTTGTGTATTTTTAGCAAAAACAATCATTTCACGTCACTGGATTTTGAATCACTGTCTCCTTTCCGCTTGTGAACTCCAACACCAAGCCAAAGAAAGAAAGTAACTATCCCAGTAAGTATACAGATGTTAGCAGGAGGAAAGGCATTCTAGTCTTATTTAACGAACACAGACTAAGTTTTCAGTGTTTCCAAATGGATAGGCCAACTGCCTTCTCAGTGTCAATATATAACAAAGAAAGATTTTTATGTTTGACTACAAACAATGTAAGCCAGTTCTACTCTTTGTATTTATTTCATGTTTTGTTTTATTTTTAAACTTACAGACAAATTATAACACATTCTTATGCAGAGTTTCTCATGTGAACTCTAGAAAGTCATTTGCTGCCTTGCATATACTAACTAGGTGCTTAATGAATGTTGGCAAACAAGAGGAGAGGAGAGGAAAAGAGAAGAAAGGACAGGAGAGGACAGGAGAGGAAACTTAAGGGGAGGGGAAGGAAGAAAAGGGAAAAAAGGGAATGGGATGTGAAAGGAGGAAGAGGAGATGGAAAAGAAAGAAAAGGAAGGGATTTTTCTCTGAAGTTCCATTTTCAGGAACCTCTGAAGGGTTTGGTCAGGCTGGGGTGTCCTTAGTGGAATCTTCTATTATAATTGTCTCTAAAGCAAAGATTATCCTTTTTCCTTTCTCTCTGGTTGAACTTAGACCTTTATATCAATGGTCTCCATTGATCATTTTATGATCATTGATCCATCATATCAAGGGTCAACCAATCACCCTATCAGTTAAAAAATAAACATTTATGCTCAATATACTCATATGTAATTATTTACAAATTATATGTACTGTTAATTAACAAAAGTTAAGCATGTATCTTCCTTCTAGGAATGTGCATTTGTAAATTATATACTGCTGTATTAATACATATATCCATTATAAAACATACTAAGTTAATTTAAAATAGTAAGATGAAGATAAAATAAATATCTTAAGGTATTTTCAAACTGTATTTACTAATGATACCATTTTTTTTCTTGCCTAAGCCAGGGGCCTTAGAGGGTATGCTTTTCTGCTATGATGGGGGCAGGAGGAAAGAAGACATGGTGAGGAGGCAGCAGTGGGGTTTTGGGTCTGGCAAGAGGCGACTACTTGCCTTGCTGTTTGCCTGAACTTGCTGCAGTAGAGTAGGAAGAAGGGAGGACAGGGTGGGGAAGGAATGTCTGCCTACCTGCCTGCTCCTCACCTGCCTGCCTGGGGAACATCATGTACAACTAACTGGCCAGTGCAGAGGAAGGAGAGCATCAGATTCAGGCAGTGGCTGTACCTTTCTGCATAGTTCTGCTCTCCTCATTTCTGATATTTTCACATACCCAAAGGGATCAAGTTGCATACTGTCTGGTCTAGGTACATTCCGTGTTGGAGACCACTGCTTTATACATGTTGAACCCCAGAGTCTTCCTGGAGACCATTATCATGACATCCCCAGAATTGGTAACACCACCAACAAGTTGCCTCAATAAGTTTCAGCTACTAGATCATTGGGAATTAGGGTCATTCTGGTTCATTTCAAAGTGTTTTCCAATGCCTGTTAATCTCTGGATGCAGTTTCCATGTCCAGTAGGTAGCCAGTGAACTAAAAGAAATAGGAAGAAACCCAGAGGGATAGAAGGTATAGAAGGAAGCGAAATTTTACACTTCAAGCTTTAGATTGTGCCAGTCCTAGATAGGTCATAGTGAATCTTGACTTCATAGTTATTCTAGGATTAAACATGATGTGAGGAAAATACATAATATCCCAAAACATTTTTTGTTAAAAAAATGACTTTTAAAATATTTTCCATCCTAGCACAGGGATTTAGTTTGAATTGTTTGAAAAAATAACTCTCCATATATCTCTATTAAGATACTGCTATCTAGATACTGTACCATGCTAGGTCATGGGAATTATTGCTTTCATTTAATTCCTTCAAGGGACATTGAAAAATATAACAAATTTCTCCAACTAAACTCTAGGTATTCAAGTTAAGCACTTCTTAGCTACTACTCAACTTATACTTACAAGTTTACAGGTTGAGTCCTCAAGAGAGTGACTATTCCTATGTTCTGAGGGCACTCTCTGGAGCTAAATTCCTAAAACCATAGTTCTTGAGTCCCTATCAGCGAGCTAACTTTCAATATTCAGACATTAAATACAGTTAACCCAAAATGGAACCATTTATTGAATTCCCAGCTTCTCCCTTTAATCTACAAGAAAATCTCTTTTTTGCTGCCAGGGTTCATAGCCCTTGAAACTACTCCTTCCCTTGAAAACTTCCTCTCTGTGTCTGTTTATTCTAAGGCAGCGTGTCCCTCTTCTGGATACAGTGACTCATAGTGGGCATCTAGTTCTGCTGTAAGATGCCATGGCTTTTGGCGGTAAAGGACAGAAGAGAGATCTCTCTACATTTTGGTAGAACTTTTGGAGTTACACTCTACAAAACTATTCCCTTCTTCAAAGGATTCTGGCAAAAGCAGGTTTAGCTTAGTAAATGCTGCCAAGGGAACTGCCAGTTTTCAGCCAGACAACATCAATTTCCCCTTCCATTTCAATCGGAGAAAAATATTCACATTTCTACTGGGTTAGTAGGGAATAGATATGTCTTTGCATTTCTTTAATATATTAATACCCAATTAATTCTGTCATCTGCCCCTTACTTTCAGCAATATATAAACTGAGCTGAAGAGGAAGGGGGAACCAAATCCCCCCACTATCAAAATTATTCCATATTTGCTTATACTAAGTTTGCCTCTGGCAAGAGTGGAATTCACATCTCCTCCTCTTGAAATCTCTTCATTTGTCCTGGGAGCTTTGACCTTGGATCATCTATTACTGTGACAGGAAGCTGCTGAGTTACAACAAATTGCCAGTGCTCATATGGTTCTCTGATGTTCTGTGACCAGGATCTATTTGGGTCACATCACTTAATAGTTACATCTAGAATATAGGGGGAAGAAAGAGTTGAGAATGTGGCATCATGTCTTAATATTATTGTGAAAGCTTTTTCTATGTTTCCTTTCCTGAACACCTGGAAATTTTTCAACACTTAAGATATCGTCTCCCACTTTATAAAAGATGTTCAGAAAACCTGACTACCAAACTACAGATAACTTTGGAAAGGCTCACATAGCAAGAATTTTCCTTTATATAGCTAAAACTTCTACTTAGAACTGGCACCGGAGAAGCAAATCGCTTTTTTCCTTTTTTTCCTCACTTTCCATTTTTATACATTTTGTAAATAAAATGATTTGCTTTGCTGTTAAGTGGCCTATAGCATGCACAGGGCAGTATTCATTTGTGGGTTGCATGTTAAATGAAAGCTGCACCATCAGAGAAATTCTCCTTCATAGGGATTATTTTCTTTATCACTGTCTTGTCTTGCAAATTATGGGGGGCTTGTTTTTAGTGAAAACAATCATTTCATGTGACTAATTTTGAGTCATTCTCTCCTTTGGCTTGTATATGTGTACATACACTTATCTATATATGTATATTTTCTGCATATGTGTGTATATGTATATATGTGTACATATATATCTTTCCTTTGTTTTCTAAGTGGACCAGTGACATCATGGGATGATATCTTGACATGTGCATTAATTGGATACGTGAGATAGAATCACACCAAGTCATCAGCCTCACTCTTTCTTTTCCTGAGTCATTGAAGTCCAGTAGCAGGATAAAAATCAAGACAATTGGTAATGGCCCAGGATGCAGTGGATGATTTTGGCATCTTAAATATATGACTAAGCACTAAGTGTTCCATAGCTCCTGCTTCAGTCACCTTTATGGCCACTGGAACAAATTGTTCTTATCTGCCCATTCTGCAAGAGGAAATCTCCACGTACTTGGGGTAGGCATCCCCCAACTCATCAATAGGTTTGAGACCTGTCAGTTATCCTCAACCTGGTTAAGCCCATCTGCCAACAGTTTGCTGGTGTGTAGCCACTGTGTGTGCTACAGCTTCTTGGAGCCATAGGTTGGGTGAATCAAGTGGACATGAAAGTTGGATGGGCAGCCTTGGAAAAAGATTGACAAGCCCTTTCACCAGAGGTGTTAGTCTTCCTGGTATACCCCATACAACCCATATGTATATATCTATATATAGATAGGTATAGATATAGAAAGATAGATCTATATATATATATAAATTATATAATGTATTTATTATATAATATATAATATACATATATATGTATATGTGTGTATATATGTATATGTGGTTATGTACATGCACACATACATAAAATCTTACTTCAGAAATGT